>JAQIUQ010001562.1:0-27500 GCA_030378365.1 Hybognathus amarus
GGAAACATTTTCCATGACAATTTCAAAGTGTAAAGGCCCTCTAATAATGAATCTTTAAGGGACATTAGTCACATTTCGTAAAAAGTGACCTAAACTGAAAGAGAACTACTGTCATTTATGTTTATTTATGGAAAAGTATCACATTAACTCAGTTGGCCACATCTAGTCGTACAACAGAACAGCAACGGTCTGAGTTGCCTCGTATATATCTCCAGATATTACCGAAGATGTTTTTAAAAAAGTGTAAATAACCCCCTCGCCGCCATCTTTCAATGCCATTTATCCTGATCCAGTATTGATTTTTTCCACATCATGTTCGCTAAAGACAAACGTTACCTGCTCATAAAGTTCTGAATGCCACATAGACATACAGGGCGATAAAATAATAGATTCTGAGCTGGGCAGGACTTCGATGACCGGGACAAGCTCTTAATGCTTTTCAGCAGGAATTGTATGTACCATAAATCACTTTTTATTTAGAGTCCAAATGGATTTTATCTTGCACCTCAAGTCATTTTTTGGTTATTTATAGTTCGAGGCTTAGGGAGCTATGGAGCATCTAGAGAGAGATAGAGAGAGAGAGAGAGAGTGAGAGAGAGAGAGAGAGAGTGTGTGTGTGTGTGTGTGTGTGTGTTGGGGGTGTGTTAATTTTTTACAATCCACCCATTTATGCTACCTATCCCTTCTATCTTGTCTCTTCTACACACACATACAATGCTGTTGTAATCCTTTCATTCACGCCTGTGAGAAATGTAAAGGTAAGTTTTAATCATAAATGAAGAAAATGTCACTCATTTACTAATTACCAAAATACAGGATACTTCCAAAATTTGTTGTTTGTTTTTGCAGTGATGCTTTTAACAATTTTATTCCCTAGAACTATTTTCTACAATAGGCCTTTGAAACTAAAGGTTTTATGGATGCTAATTCTCATGGAACCATAGATTAGAGCCAGGTCAAATTAGGCATTTTCTAAAACTATTGGTATCGGCAGTTACATAATGGTGATAATGTATTAAAAATAAATCATTAAGATGCTTGCACCATGTCATGAAGTGTCTCAAAGTTGTATAGTTTGTTCCACTCATAGGCGCCCCACACTGTCTGTTGGCAACACCGTTGAGTTGGTCACGAGACATAGGCCAATGCCACTATCATCAGTCTGTTCGTGTTGTGACGATAAAAGAAACAAATTTATTTTTAACCATGCATTATCGATATTATTTTACTTAAAACCTCATAAATAACTAAGTGTAAAGTAGTAAAATCTGTTAATGTTTTGTTGCGCTTTCCTGAAACATAAAAAAAATAACAAGAACATCGGCTCGATATATCGGAATATTTTCGGATTTTAAAAACCAACAAATATTTCTGTATTGGTATTGGCCTGCAAAACCCTTCATCGGTCGGGCTCTAACCATAGATGTAGAAAAACAGCATTTCCTTTTTTAAGACTCCTAACAAGATATATTTAAGCCTGCCAAGACTTCATCGGGCGGCCCTGCAATTCTCTCAGATCGCGTCTTTGCTCATTTTACACGCGCTATTGTCATCTTGTGTGAATCGAAGCACTCGATATGCCTGCTGTGTTCTGGGCATTTTGTCAGCAATCTTCTCAAAACCTGTCCATGTAGGGCAAAATTGGTGGCTGAAAGTCATGCAGCTCGCTCCATGCACTGAACCTAGTTCGCACCCCCCTTTTTTGAGTAGACAGGAAATGCTACATTCCAAACTTAAATGGTTGTGTATTTAAGAATGCTTTGGAATATAGACATATGATTGGTCTGGTTTTAAAGAAGACATTTGGGCAGATACTTTGTAGTAGCGAAGTAAATTAAGAAAGTCAAACAGATAAAAAAGTTATAGAATTTTGAGTTTATGGCAAATGTAGCAATGTAGAAATATTAATTATTTATATTTTACATAAAAATATATATTTTTAAAACCTGGGCGACTCTGAAACTGTACAGAAAAATCAAAAGCCAAAAATCTGAACAAGTTGTGTTTCAAATTTTAGGGTTGATATTTTAAAAAAATCAGCTTTCAGTAAGATTTGTGTTCCTGAGCGCAAGTACCAAACTTTTTCACTAGGGCATCATATCTGACCAATTACTGCCCATATAAGGTGCGCTCCATTATTTTTTCTCTGATATTTCAAACTTTTTTCAGTTCTCTTTTTCCAAAATAATTGTGATGGACGCTGATTCTTTAGTAAATTTTGGCATGAAAACAACCCTAGGATGTATACCATTGTTTCATGATTTTTCATGTTCCCTGCTATTTTAAAGATAAAGGTCCGGAGCTCGCTTTATGGTATGAAAATATTTCTTGTTGTATATTGATAAATTATGGTTCCTTCTTTGTAACATATTTTCCGTAAAATCAGTCACCAAATATGAAAACTAGAGATTGTAAGCTCTTCAAAATGATATATAGTTTTTGTCAATATTACTAAAGGTATTCACTAAGAGAGAAATCGATTTAAAAATATAAGTGGTACGTCCCACCTGTGGGACGGTGACTCGTCAAGTTTAAGGACACACAGAACGTTCACAACACTGAAGTTCGGTTGCAACTTACAGTTAAGCAGGGGACTTTAACAAATAGGCGCGAATTCACAAATATCATTGTGTTTCTTCTAAAAGGCTGTCCCATAGAAAAATGTGTCATGCCTCCTCCAACAAGACGTTCTACTGACTATAAGTAACTTTGGTAAGTGGCTCAACTGATTCTGACCATGACCAGTCTACTAATACTTTACTTGAAACTCCGAGAGTTAGTAGACATGTAACTTTACTCAGTCAACAGAATGTGTTAAAAGGGCACCATCTAAAAGTGTAAATTTGTAATCTACAGATACATGCATTTTCTGTAAAGCTGCTTTGAAACTATATGTATTGTGTAAAGCGCTATACAAATAAATGTTAATTGAATTAAAACCACACATTACAATTAACTAACTTTTTTTTCTAAACTACATCAGACATGTTTGATTGTCAGCCTCCACCTATGGATGCATGCCTTTTTAAATATATTGTATATTCAAGTCACTGCATTATTTTTAATGTTTTTTCTTATCAGTCATGTCACTGACCCAAAAACCAACCTGCAATATTACAGTATGCAGCCAATAAATAAATAAATAAATAAAAACGAAAATGTATGTCCACTTAAAATTAAGTCCAATGTCAACATTGGCCTAAATGAAACTCTCAACAGATGTCTAACAGACAAGCATTCAAGTTTCAAAGACATAAACCCTGTTACAACGATCACTGACAATCATTGAGCAGTCTGCGACTATGACGCCCATTGGAGGGCCAACTGAACCAATCGATTCCACACTAATGCTCAAGGGCCATGAGAAAATCAATCACCTGAAAAGAGCACAGGGATATCTGTGAAGGTGTTCTGTAATCACATGACTGCTAATAGAGGCTATTCAAGCTAAAGGCACATGGGGTAACCAAGCATGATGAATAGTTACATTAACCCAGGCTCAAAGAATCGGCCCAGTGAAATGGCTGGCTTGTTTTCTTCATTGCTGCTCTATTAAAGCGCCAGGTGAGGGGCACAGATCTGACATGAGATGAACTAAACGTGCATCTCAGTCAGGCCTGTCAGCCAATGATTGCTTAGCCTCTAATGATGCTCCACAGTAAAGAGTCGTGTCCCTTCACATTGTCAGCTGCTGTGCGAACGTTTATCATGAGATACTGCTAAATGCAGGTCACCTTTCGGACTTCTACCAGTTGGCAAAATACTCTTCTGTGCATTAGCGCATCTAAATGTGTAGTAGCAGCTTCAGAAAAGAGCGTCACATGAGTGTGTTTAAAATAAATGTCACATGAAGAAATCGCCTTTTCAAGAAGAGTCTTGTTATGATTCATAACATAAACGTTGTTTGTTTGGATCTATATTCATAGCATGGTGTTTTAATAGGCCTTCTACGTTCATCTGATGTATGTGAACTTAATAAAAGGGATTGGCCAAAGACGCATTAGTATCGACTCTATACACTACCGGTCAAAAGTTTAAGATCGGTAAGATTTCTTATGTTTTTAAAGAAGTCTCTTCTGCTCTCCAAGGCTGGCAATTTTTTGATAAAAAATACACAAAAACACAGTAATATTGTGAAATATTATGACAATTTAAATGGACTTTTTATGTTAATATATATTAAAATGTAATTTATTCCTCTCTGAATTTTCAGCATCATTACTCCAGTCTTCAGTGTCACATGATCCTTCACAAATCACTCTAATATGATGATTTTATGCTCCAAAAACATGTATGATTATTATCCAGTTTTTACATTTTTAGTTCAGGATTCTTTAATGAATAGAAAGTTCAAAAGAACAGCATTTATTTAATTAGAATCTTTTCTAACATTATAAATGTCTTTACTGTAACTTTTTGATCAATGTAACTCATCCTTGATGAATAGAAGTATTGATTTCTTATTTATTTCCCGCAAAAATAAAATACAAATTCTTACTGACCCCAAACTTTTTAAAGGGTAGTGTTTAATGTAACAAAAGCTTTCCATTTCAGATAAAAGCTGTTCTTTTGAACTTTCTATTCACAGTGTATTCAAGGTTGTACGCAGCGCGCGGACTTGATGTTGTTATAGTATGCACTCCTAGCCACCTGAAGTGCATACTACATTGAATTTCAAACACTTTTTGCGTCATCATATGCACGTGGATTTCCCACCCAAAACGCTCATCTAAACACAGAATAAAAAGTGATAACGCAACGCCACTTTTGCGTTTTCTCTTCAGAATCGTTTCCGTGTAAACATAGCGTTGAGTGTGGACATGGCCTAAAAGTAGGCTATTTGTAATACAAAAACAGATTTGAGTCATCCATTGAACCTGATCAGCTTCCGACACCGCACTACACCAACTGCAGCACAATACCCTGAAGCCAGAGGGAATTTCAGTTTGCTGTTTTGTTCTTGATTATTCTATTTCACTGTAGGCCTTTGAGCCAAACAATATAAAAAAAATGAAAAGGTCCACAGGCATTCTGTGCTCCTACCTCAGCAGAGCCCGAGTCTGGCCTCTCCGGGGACCGCTGGGTTCACCAGCTGACGGGGCGCGACGACGGGAACGCAGTCCTTCACACAGTCAGTAGGGTCTAACAGGCATCATTATGAGGGCCGCAGTATTCATTAACAACTGCTCCCTGTCCATATCCCCATTTGTGCCTGTATCCAGCAGCAAAAAACAGGGGTAACTAGGGAGTCTGGGACAAGCACGCTGTTCTGAGCAACCTTGACACGGAACAGAGTCTGAGCAGAACTAGTCCAGGCTGTGAGTGTCCCCGTGTCACCGGTTGCCTTGGACCAACTGGCTCTGGTGGTTTTGCATGAGCGGAACCAGAAGTGGGCCAGATATATTCATTTGCACACCATCAATCACAGCACGAGAACGTTGCTCTTAGCAATCGACACGTAACCTCTCTTCTCTTTACCCATCTACCTCTCCTCCGTTGTGAAAGAACAAATGCCCCGCACCGGGAGAAACTGGCTTCAGCACTGTCCATATAAAACACACTTCTGCGCTCTGAATCAGGACACAGGAGAGAACGAGGACAGTATCATTTCCAGGGACTCGAGCGGCACCACAGTCCAGTAAAGCATCCGAAGCACAAACCTACAATACACTGCAGGTTTGAAGCAGGTCACAGAGTCAGGGTCAGCTCCGGTAAACCACAAACTGGTTATGTGGACTGACTTCTGCACTCCATCAAAGTAGGGCTGAACTCAGACCAGGCCAGGGAATGTTAAACTAGGACTGGCCACTCACTGTTCATTCTGGGTTCTGGTTCTGATCCCTGCAAATCACAGATTACAGTGTATCAATAACTGCATCGCAAATTGCTTTGAATAAAAGTGTCTCCTGAAAAACTGGCTTTGACTTTAGTCATTCAGAAATGATTAGATCTGTTTTACCGCTTGATTTTATTAAATGATCAAATAATTATTTATTATTACTTATGATAATATTATTTATTATTATTCGCTTTTTGGCTTAATCGAAGCAGTGAAGAGAGACATATGAAGTTGTTAATAATTGTAATAATATTTATTGTAAATAATTGTTATAAATAATATCTGTGCATAAATAATAATAATTGGCATTTGCATCAGATGAGAATATTAGTATGTTTCTATATTGACAATACACCTAATTCGTTAATAAAATTATTAATAACTAATAGGGCTGTCAAATGATTAATTCGCATCCAAAATAAAAGTTTGTGTTTACATAATATATGTGGGTGCACTGTGTATAATTATTTGTGTGTGTGTGTATGTATATATATATATATATATATATATATATATATATATATATATGTGTGTGTATTAAAAAACACATATGTATATTTAAAAAAATATAATTTACATATAAAATATTTATATATAATATAAATTATATATAAATCTATGTACAGTATATACATGAAAATATTTCTTAAATATGCATGCATGTGTGTGTATTTATATACATAAAATAATTATACACAGTGCACCCACATATGTTATGTAAACACAAACTTTACAGCCCTAATAATTAATTATAATAATAATACATTTTATTATTATTATTGTTTGTCAATTGCATCAGATATGGAGGATGTTTTATTAAGGCAATAGACAAAAAATAGACAAATGATTAATATTTGTAAAAAGTTCATAATAATAGTAATTAATATTATTATTGGCATAAAGTTTAGAGAAATTTAGATTTTTTTATATTGACAACAGACAATACACAAAGTTGTTATTCAAATTATTAATAAGTGTTAATAATAATAAATGCCATTATTTTTAGCAATTTGCATCAGATTCTGGTGAATTTCAGATGTTTTCTACAGTCAATAAACAAAAAAAATAGACAAATTATTAATATTTGTAATAAGTTTCATAATAATAATAATTCATATTATTATTGGCATAAGGTTTTGAGAATTTCATATGTTTTTTAAATTGACAAAAGTACACAATAAATTTGTTATATAATAATAATAATAATAATAAATGTCATTATTTTTAGCAATTTGCATCAGATTTGGTGAATTTTAGATGTTTTATAGTCAATTGACAAAAAAAAAACAGTATAGACAAAGTTAGCAATATTATTACAGTTGTTCTGAATTGCTAAAACACTGAAACTCCATTCTCTGAACCAAATAAGCCTAAACCAATTTGTCGAAATAAAATCGCTATTTCTGCAAAATCAAAGTTTGCGAAATCTCCTTTGGCAAAACTCTAAACACATTCGAGTGTACCGTAACATGCTTTTCATTAAGAAGCTTCTTTTGACCTTTTTGGCTTTTGCAGTTGGACTGCTGTATTTTTACAGTATGTGGCAAGTGCTGAATATACATACATTTAATAGCCCAACGTATCTCAATATTCATACAGTACACTTGCAGTGCATACAGTATACAATATATTCACCTTCACCATGCAATTACTATAGTTTGTTATGTAATTGCCAAAAAATGTTGACTGTATACACAATATAGATCTTTTTTTCTGTAACTGTTCTGGATGTGGTGTTCTCTACTTAATACACAGCAAATTCTCAGGAAGTTGAAAATCATGAGTTAGGCAAAGAAGTGTGAAAGAGTTAATTTTAGCTTATTTTTCAAATCAGTTTTGGCAAAAAAAAGGCAAAACATGATTATTGTTCATGAGTTCAACATCCAGCCATGCAAGAAACATGGAAATCTTCCTGAGGGAATGACATCTGAATGGTGATTTGCTGTCCCAATAAACATTTCTGATTATTATTAATGTTTAAGAGAAAGTCAGTGATTTATGATGAACAGAAGGTTCAAAGTAAATGAATCTAAAATAAAACAAAACATTTGTAACATTATAAATGTCTTTACCGGTCACGGCTAGCTATTTTAATGTGTCATTGGTGAATAAAATCAGGCTATTACTTTCTTTATTTCTTTCAAATGTAGTGCATGTATAATGTTTTCATGTCACAACATGCGATTATTTTTTTGAACTATGGTTTGTTTGTAGTGAGACTTTTTTGGGTGACCTAAAAATTAGTTTTAGAATGAAATTGTACATAAATAGGTTAAGCAAAACAAATGTGTTTATGTCTTGAGAACCTGTTAAACACATACAAACCTGTACATGACATATACTGTGCTGATAGGCTACAGTAAATACTTTGAGTGTCCCTGTTTTTCCTGTGTAAAGTGACCACGATTGTCCCACATTTTCCTTTACTGAAGTTGGCACAACCTAGTCACATGATGTGTTCGCGTACTGTAAAAAGTTAAGTTTACGTATTGAGTAGAATTAAGGGATGTATAATATGGTCATGCAGAATAAAAGCTTTAATAAGTACTAATAAACAGACAATACTTGTAATATGAATATTAGTAAGCAACTACTACACTGTAAAAAATGATCGTGGTTTTAACAGTAAAAGACTGTAAAAATGCTACAGTGAAAAACTGTTAATTGGTTAACAGAAATTTTCCTTACTATATACGGTAAATAACTGTGATATAAATAATGGTACGTTTAATGTAATTTTACTGTAAAATACTGTTAAATTTACAGTTTTTGGAAGTGAAAAGAAGAAGTCATTGTATAATTTACAGTGAAAAAATGTAAATTGACATTCCCACAATTCCCTGCGTGACACTTCACATTTAATGTATTTTAACTGTTTCTTCATAATTTTCTTAGTTATTTTTCTAATCAGTTATGTACATTAGGGTTTAATGTTACATTTAATGTTGTTAAATTAATACTTATTGCATTTTTTAAATTTCAACATGTTACCATGATGGTGTTTAATGTTTGTGTGAATGACACTGTGCAGCTTCTATATAATAGTAATTAAACTTCTCGATACCATGATCAGCGTTGATTGATCATTTGATTCTATTACGGCTGCTGATTGTTGGCAGTCAGTGTATGACAATTGAACAAAACAGATATTAATACTTCAAAAGATCAGGAAATTAACATTATATCAGATAATGGAAATACGGTTTATTGCAGTAAAATTAAATATGGTCAAAGTCTGTTGAACCTAAAATCTTGCTACCGATTTTAACAGGAAACTCTGTAGTCGCGACAGCTGCCAGGGTTCCCTGTGAATTCAACTGATTTTCTTTACAGTGTAGTTAATATTGAGCCATGCTCATATGCTTGTACTTAGAAAGTGTCTTTTAAAAGCTTGCTAATTACCATTTAAGCAACGAATCAAAACAGAATGTAACTCAAGTATTATGGTTCATAGATAAAGGTAGACTTAACTGAAAAATGACAGTGACATACAGATTGAACACAGTGAAGAAACACAGTGATGTCAATGTTCCTCTATCACCTTCTCCAACAGCATCTCTCTTACAACACCAGCCTGTCACACGCTATTCTGGGATTCATTTTCCTCTATCTTTCCGTTTCCATCCTGATCGACACATTTTCAACAGTAAAATGACTGTCAAAAGAAATATATAAATGCTGTTCCTCATCATATGTCAAAACACACATTAGCTTTAGCGTTCATTTGTCGCTGTGTTTTGTAGCAAAACACCAACATTGTCATCCAACACCTATTTTCTCATAGCGAAACCAGGCACAAAATACACTTGGAAAGCCTGAAAAATTATCATATTAACGCAGGCATTTCGTACCTGTTTTCAAGAATGACAACATCAAATTGAGATGGGAGATCCTCCGCAGCCATCTTGAAACTACACATTGTCACGTGACACGTTACAGCGTGACGTACACTCACTACATAGCGTTTAAGCCACAGAGAAGCCAAAACATGTACTCAGTCTTTTTGAAAATGAAATACCTGGATATTCTAGAACAAGCATTAAAAGTTATTCTCGTTTTGTTGACATTTTTCATTCATGTGTCCTATCTTTGATTTCCCGAAGACACTGCTCATGAATATTAAGTTGTTGAAGTGTTTATGTTTTACAACTGTGACAAAACAACTGTAGCCTCGGCTACAACTCAAGTAGGCTATAGTGTATCCAAATAAACAAATATAAAATAGTGAAGAAAGTTTATAGTTTAATTGTTTTTAATTCACAAAATGTGCATGAACCAATGAAAATATTCCATTATCTCTTTAAAAACTGGGAAGTTTGTTTTCTTTTAGCAGGTAGTCTCATTAATATTCACGAGATATTCCTGAGGTAGGCTATTAAAAGGGATCAAAATACTGCTGAGGCTATTGAAAAGGGATCAGAATACTTTAGATTTGGGAAAAATCTAAACTTTTATTTTTTTATTCGCCGATGGCTTATGTTCCCAGCTGCTGTCAACAACATAATATTGTTTCTTCAAATAGCAGTATTTGAGAAGAGGTGTTAATGATGAGCTGTCAAAATACACTCCTGGCTCTCACAGCCACTGACAGCCAGCTATAAAGATGTATTTAAAAAAAAAAAAAAAAACCCACACACACACACACAAACTAAAGACATCTAAATGTTCATTATTAGAGATATTAAAAATATATATATAAATGCAAGAATACATATGACAAAAAGAAATTAAAAAAGAACAGTCTAATGCTTCGAAGTTTTGAAGCTTGTTTTAGAAGCTTGTGACAGGTTAATAATTGAATTATAATGTGCCTTCACTTGCTATCAGAATTATCATAGCCTAAATATAGTAGTTTATTAGAGTTTAACTAGGAGTTTCCTAGTTAAAATTGGAAAATTAATTCCCTCTCAAGTCATATTCTACTACTGGAAAGCTCAGGGATAATTAATGAAACCAAAGTTCCCGAGATATGGGCGGGCCACGAACTTGAAATATGGCGGAGGGAAGAACGATTTCTGCTGGTGATTTTATAAATTTTTTCCAGAACGGCCACATAGCCTTGTCTTGTCATTAAAGTAGTGCATATACATTGTTTTACAAACTGTGAAAATAGTCTGCATTTGACAGAAATTCCAGGATCTTTAGCAAGCTGACTATCCTAGATAGTGTATTTATTGTTATAGTTACAACACTGCCGACAGCCTGATTGGTCAGAGAGAATCATCACCATTCATCCACTAGGCCATCATTGCACATACTGGTCTGCAGCTGGAAAACGGAGCGAAAAAAAAGAGGTCCCTTCAGCCTAGAGGGAAATTTTTCAGGAATACTTGCTTCCCAGAGATCTTATTTGGAAAAAAAGCTTGGTTGCTTCCATTAACAAATATAGAGAAATATACTTAAAAATTCTTTATAACATTTATGTTAGTAATTACAATTTGTCAAAATTTATGGAGATTGATGAGAATTGCTATTTTTTGTCTGAATTCAACCAGAAGATAAATACATTGTCTGCACACTTGAGTCCTTAGAGCAAATTTATTGCCAAGACTTTTGGTCAGAAAACCAGTCCTCAGGGCCTGAATCAACCAGAAAAAACTCTACATCTTTTTGAATGTGATCATTCTAAAACATTTTGGGAAAAATGTATCTATATATTTTCAACAAGAATTCAGGTCATAATTGTGTATTAACACCGCAAAGAACGTTATTATATATTTTTGAGTCAAAAACTACATCTGTAAATTTTATGTATTAATCTTATAATTTTATTAGGCAAATTCCACATTCATAAAAGTAAATGTAATAATTCTAAGCCTTGTTTTAAAGTTTCTTTTGGCATGATTTTATGTTGTATATTGAGTTCTTAAATGTATAGCCTAGATAATAAGAAATGCACTGAGACAAATTGTATTTGGCTAAAGTAATTAAAAATAACTGAACAGTGAAGAATTATATGATGTTTCTCTTTTTTCTTCCATTCTGACTGACTTTGTAACTGTGGCTATTAGATATTATTATTTACAAATAAAGTTAGCCCCTTTATTTAAAATGTTTTTTTAAATTTTTCCCCCAATTTTTCTTTATATTTTAGTTTAGACTAATGTCTAATAATTGTTTTTTTTAAACGCAGCAGTCGAAGTCGAGTACTGGTAATGGAAAAGCAGCCAAAAGTTGTACAGCTTCACTTATTCTTTGTCCGGTATTGTTTGTGCATGACACACCATTTTGAGTTTTCTGGCTCATGTTGAATAAAGACTGCCGTTATTTACCTTACATAACATACCTTTGTTATTTTCACAACAGTACAGTATATGCTTTTTTGCTTGTTTTCCCAGTCCAGTCCTAAATCCAGATTGTTTTCTATGATACTGATTTTTAAGAAGTATTTGTAACCCAGAAACATGTAGACAGGAATTGGCCTCTGAAAACAAACTGTGTTGTTTTTTAAAAGAACATTGTAAATGAATGTTGGTTGATGTTACAAGTTCCCAGAACTTTCGCCAGTTTTTCTGTTCCGTCAGATGATTAAACTGCACATATCTCCAAAGTAAGCTTCTGAACCAATCGCTCCTAAAACAAAACAACGAGCCTTTTTAAGACGCTTAAGGGGTTGCCCACTTATAATTCATATATTTCAAGAACATTCTCCTTATCTTGAGATATGCCAGAATGCACCGGAGAATATATTTCAGAGCAGCTTTGTCTATTCTCTGAATATTCCTATCTGCATGTTCCAGATGTTTCTTCATTCGCCAGTCAAGGGTTTTGAAAAATCATCTCGCATTTCTATTTTCTGCATTCCGTAGATCTCCAGAACATTTTTTGTGTGGTGTTTAGTTCATTGGTAAACAAAGAGAGATGACCATATCTCCCGAAACAGAAAGAGCCAGCACCGAGTAACCCTTTCAGACCTTCCTTTTCCACAGCTTTCTTGACTTTAACATCACTGATACTGATTTCTTAGGCCGGAATGAGGACAGGTGTTTATAGCTTCAAATAAGACAGATTGGTGACACTTGATCTTCCTTAGTCTGCATGTCTTAAAACAACAGCGGAAAACAAGACAGATGGCTTACAGACAGGAGAACCCTTTTTCTTCTCTTGCTCGCTCTCCCTCCTCTCATATCTGACGCACCAGGGATGCTTTTAACAAGAGAGTTTGTTTGTGATGGAGGGGTGTCTTCATGTCAACGGCTCGTTCTCTGGGGGATACGGCTCTTTTTTTAATCTGAGGGAGAAATGAAAAGCAAAACCTGTGTGGATTGAAATTCATTTCGTGTTGGGTTTCATCGTGTGCCATCACCTCGTATGTTCAGAGGCATTTAGTTCTGGCTGGTTTTGAAAGCAAAATCAGGCGAGAGCGCTACAATGCTTTCCGCAAGAATCAAGCGCTCTTTATCTGCGAGAGCCCACACCTTTAGTCATAGTCTTCTGTGAGCTTCTCAGGCTTTGATGCTCGCTTCTAAGAGCCGGTGGAGATAAAGTCCTCATTCACAGCTTCTGTGTTTGGAGAGCGCGTCTACTTTCTGTGTTGCCCGTTGAATACTTTCAGGCTGGGTAAGATGTCTCCAAGGACGGGCCTGACCACTCTCCCGCTCGACTGTTGTATCGTTACCAGCACTTACATGTTCGATTAAAACGGATTAAGATTAAGATTCTGACAAGGAAAGAGTACACACTTTATAACTAGACTATAAGTTGCAGGCTTTGCCACCAGTGTTTGTTCAAAGATCTGGCATTGGTTCAGTCAGGGATTTCTAAATAGTGTGGCAAAGTTTTTCATACTTAACTGCAACTTTGAAGTGGAATTCAAAGGAGACTTCACAGTTGATTTCATTTCTCCCTCGGCTCTTTTGAAGGTGGCCATCTCTGAGTATGGAGAGAGGTGAGCGGTGGCAAAGCTACGCACAATGACACCATCTGTCAGGCCGCTCGTAAACTCTCCAAATGAAACATCCACGAGAACATTATTGCATTATAAATCTCGTAAATATAAATTAAATTAGAGATCAGTTATCAGTCCGTGAATGCATGGGTGATGCAGAAATGGCCTGATGAATACATATTAGTGCTGATAAAACACATGTAAACATTGAGGTATCATTTTATCTTTTAATTTTTTTTTTACTGAAAGTCTGTCAAATATTTCTTTAAAATATTGTACTTCACATTGCGATTTACTCAAAGCAGTAGTTCACTTTTAAAAAAAAATTCTGATAATTTTCTCACCCCATGTTATCCAAGATGAAAGAAATTAAGGTTTTTGATGAAAACATTCCAGGATTTTCTCCATATAATGGACTTCAATGGGAACCAAATTGGCTTCAAGGTCCAAAAGACAGTTTCAGTGCAGCTTGAAAGGGCTTTAAATCACACCAGACGATGAATAAAGGTCTTATCAAGCGAAACGGGCGGTCATTTCAAAAATAAATTAAAAAGTTTACGTTTAATAAGCTCAAATGCTCATCTTGCTCTGTTCTGTGATGAGCGTTCGTGACTCTTCGAACTCGTTCATCAAAATGAACAAATCTTTTTTCGAGTTCATGACTCGAAGGGTCCTTGATAAGACTCTTATTCATCGTCTGTGTGTCGTTTAAAGCCCTTTGAAGCTGCACTGAAACTCTCATTTGGACCTTGAACCGTTTTGGACCCCATTGAAGTCCATTATATGGAGAAAATCCTGGAATGTTTTCATCAAAAACCTTAATTTCTTTTCGACTGAAGAAAGAAAAGACATGGACATCTTGGATGACATGGGGGTGAGTAAATTATCAGCAACAGTTTTTTTTAAAAGTGAACTACTCCTTTAGCAACAAATCTCATTAATTTATTTAAATGGTAAAGTATTAGGCCTATATAATAACAGCGCTTGTTAATGTCTTAATTTATCCTGATTTAAAGGGATAGTTCACACAAAAATAAAAATGCTGTTATTACTTATTCACCCTCATGTCTTTCAAAACCTGTACTGACTTCTCTTTATTTTGTGGTAATGTAAAAAATTACTTTTTTCTTTATTTAACTCATTCTAAGCTCATTTTGTTTTGTCCCAACAATGGAAGTCAACAGTGACCAAAACCGTTTGGTTACCAAACTGCAAAATATCTTCTTTATGTTCAAAGAATGAAAGTCACACAGGTTTGGAACAACATGAAGGTGAGTGCCGGTAATGAGAACAGAATTTACATTTTTGGGTGAAATATTCCTTTAAATTATTATTTAAAATGACATTTCATGTAATTAGAATCTAATGGGATTTTTTAAAGAAAAAGATATCAAGTACTATAGTAAAAATATAAATCGTATTACAAATAAAAAAAAACCTCAATCAAATTATAATAAAAACCTTTACTTCACTTGCTTTATGCAAAATAAAGATTTTGCAAAAAGAAAAATAAAATAAATAATATTTTTGTTTTAAAACAAATGGATGGATTCCAAAGAGCATTTTAATTAATTAAATAAGGGATATCCCTTTAAATGGGGAATTACATTTTATGTAATTAGAAACTAATTGGATTTTTTTAACGAAAAAAATTAAGTAAATTAATACAATAATAAATTGTATTACAAAAAACTCAATAAAATTATAATAAAAAAATTCAATACAAAACCAAAAATCTTACATGGAGCTAAAAATAGCTTTCATCTTTATGCAAAATAAATAAGAAATAACAAATAAAATAAAATTTGTTGTAAAGCAAATGGATGAATTGATCCATAGAGCATTCTAATAAATAAATCAGGTCACCTTGAGATTCTAAACAGGCACTTTAGTGGTACAACAGGTCCCTTTACGTAACGTCACCATTATCACAAGTCCACATTCACTCATTCAAAGCGCAGAAGACAGAGTTGAAAAATGAAATAACACATTCAGTCTGACGTGTACCTAAACAGTTAACCTCCTTCGTGCCACTTTTTCTCAGAGTAATTTCTGTTGGATGGACAGGTGCCGTACACACAGCCGGTGTGTGTCTTCGAAGCACGAGGCTCTCACAAAAAAGTCCAGTCACCCGTGATTTGGCAGCGAGTGTGAGAAGAGTGTCCTTAAATCATCTGTGTGGTGGCTTTCCCCGAGAAATTAAGTACGTGGAAGCAATACTCGAGTGACAGCTCTGTTCTTTTCTGTAAGTAGCGTTAAGGGTGATATTTTACCCTAAATTAAAGTCAGGCAACTTTTGGTATTGGCGCGTGTCACAGCCCAAATGGATCACCGAACTGCCTGACCTATGTAGCATCGCTTGAGCTAAAAAGATTCTGGAGTGTAACTGAATTTTAAAATGCGGTAATAGACATAATATATTATCACGAGCCACAGTAAAATTAGAAACAACATTCAATTTAAAATCGAGTTGTAATTTATTGTTGTTATTGATTTGCGTGAGGTGGAAATGAATGCAGAAAACATTTCCATTAGACCAAGAGCCGATCTGCTTCTGGCCTCTGTGCATCTTTTACATGACTATTTAAAACACAGCCTTCTCTGTCAGAAACATCGACTCCTCCCTCCTGCCGCCTCACCTCGTCTCAGCCATTAATCTATTATTACCTTATCTTTATTGATTTTACTTTCTCTTCTATATCTGTTCCTCTTATATTGTATTGTCGACTTCTGTCTCTATCTGTGTCCATTGATTTTTCCTGGTGATTCTGTCCTTTCTGGAGTCTGATGCTTAGCTTGTTCTTCCTCTGTGTTGTCTCATTCATCATCTTTTTCTTCTCATTCCCAGGCTTGTCTCATCTTGTTCCTCATCTCTTTTTGCTCACCTTCTCGCCCTCTCCTTCTTCTCTACTCTTCTCTTCTGTCACCTTCTCTTCCAGTACAGCTTCTCCTCCTCCGTCTGTATCATATACGACCTCTTTCCCACCCACATTCTGGCCCATCCTTCACATCAGATTCTTGTAATTTCCTCTTTATAGCTTCTCCATTTCCTCTTCAATGCTCTAAACTGTTCTTCTGGTTCTCGACCACCCATCTCGTCTACGCCCAACGTGTTTGTCTCCTCTCTGTCTATCTTTCTCTTTTCATTCTTCGCTCACGTGTATCTACTACTTTCTCATCTTGCCTCTTTCATACTCGACTGTCTCTCCTTTGTGCTCTCTCTTATCTAGAATATGCTTACTCTGTCCCTCCTTCTCATTTTGTTCTCAAGCAGTCTAATTTCTACATTGCTTGCCCGATCTTGTCTCATCTTATCTATTCTATCTCATGCTCAACTGTCTCCTCTCTCATTGAGAAGATGCCCCAACTGTCTTCTCTCTCATCTCTTCTTAGTTTGTCTCACTAGTCTAATCCCATCTTGCCTCACTCTGTCTCATCTTCGCCCCCTCCATATCTCAACTTGTCTCCTTTGTCTCTCCTACATTTAGAGTATGCCTTACTGTGTCTCTTCTTCTCAATTTGTCTACACAAGCCTAAGTCCCATTCTGCCTCATCTGTCGCTCTTCCCCATCTGGTCTCTTTTCATGCTCAACTGTCTCTCTCCATCTGAACATGCCCACTGTTCATCTCGCCCCGTCTCTTTATGCTCAACTGTGTCCTTTGTCTCATCAGAGGTATGCTGAACTTGTCTGTTCTTTTTCTCATCTCTTCTCCAATATGTCTCACTAGTTGAATTCCATTCGGGCTGCATCTTGTTCTTCTCATCTAGTCTCATTTTATGCTCAACTTGTCTCCTTCTTATTCTCTAATATGCTTAACTTGTCTTCATCTCCATCTCTTTCATGTTCAACTTGTCTCTTCGTCCTCCTCTCATTCTCTCAATATGCTTAACTTGTCTCCATCTCGTCTCTTTTATGCTCAACTTGTCTCCTCTGTCTCCTTCTTATCTAGAATATGATTAACTTGTCTCTTCTTTTTCTATTCTTGTCTCAATTTGCTCTCACCAGCCTAATTCCATCTTGCCTCATCTTGTCTCATCTCTTCTATGCTCAACTTGTCTCCTCTTGTCTCTATTGAATATGTTTAACTTGTCTCTCTTCTTATCTCTTCTCAATTTGTCTCACTCAGTCTAATTCCATCTTGCTCATCTTGTCTTCTCATCTCGCCTCTTTTTATGCTCAACTGTTTCCTTTTCTTCTTTATTTAGAATATGTTTAACTGGAGTCTTTCTTTCTCTATCTTGTCTCAATTTGTCTCACCAGCCTAATTCTCCATCTGGCCTCATCTCTGTCTCTTCTCATTCCTGAATATGCTCAACTTGTCTCATCACTATTTTATCGATTAATTTCTTCATCATCATTTCATTGCCTCTCATCAATGCTCAACTTGTCTGTTTTGTTCGTCTCTGCGTCTCTTCAAGTATATATATCATCTTCTCTATTGTATGACTCCTTCCTCTCAATTTGTCCCTCCATCATTTTATCGCTTCACATGTCTTCTCTCTTCTATGCTTAACTAGTCACTTCTTGTCTCCTTTCGTCTCAATTTGTCTCACCTGTACTCATCTCAACTTTCATCTCTTCTCTGTCTCAGCTTGTTTTTGTCTCATTTTCCCTTTCTTTGCTGGTCTCCTCTTGTTTCGTCTCTTCTCTTCAATTATATCATCTTCTCTTATTGTATGACTCCTTCCCTCTCACTTTGTCTCAAGTTATCTGTCTTGTGTCATCATTTCATCAATGCTCAACTCAACTCGTCTCCTCTCATCTCTTCTGTGCTCAGCTTGTTTCTTCTTGCCTCGTCTTACCTCTTCTCTTTTCTTAATGTTATTGATAATATTACTTAGAAAGAAGAGTGTTTAATTGCTTGACTTTTACATTTAGATTAACAGCACTTTTAGTAAGTAGTATTTGTCTTATTTCAACCTGGTACCATAGGAAATACCATAAATTGCAGCAAAAAGTGTGCAGAGTATTTCCTATGAGACCAGGTTGCTTACTTTATATGATTAATTACTTATTCCTATAAGATATAATGTGGATTTCTCAGATGATAAAGGCTTAACACTGAAACCATGTGTTTAAATCTAATACTTACACTACTAACATATGCTAAACACACACACATATACAGTAGCCTATATAAAGATCTATTACACGTGTGTATAAGTGATGAATACGCATCCTGAGTGTTGGGGCGTGCTGAAGGGCGGGGCATGTGTGTGCCTTGCAGGGCCAGGTATGATAATCAGGTATTCATTAAGATTAAATATAAGACGAAGGGTTGAGGTGCGATTGAAAGGTAAAATATGTATCTAATTTTCTAGATTGCCACCTAGCTTTTTAATTTCAGCAGGTACTTGGCAGAAATTTGCATGGCATTTAGACACTCATTACAATATTAATCTTCCCACAAAAGTTGCAAGGGCTCTAAAGGTTAAGCATGATTCCTACATTCATTTTACAAACGACTTTTTTTGACCTGTATAAAGATTCTCATTAACAAAGGTCCTCATTTGCTTCAATAAGTGGTTCATAATGAGAGCGAAGATAAAGTATTGAAAGGAAAACGGGAATCAAATGTGTTACAATAAAAAAAAATTAATAAAAATGAGACTGACATTTTTACCACGTTGTAGATCTTTTTATACATGCAATTTCATGCCGAACGTTATTCTCTACTGAAGTCACTCCATATATTTTCAGAGGGTCTGTTCTTCTAATCTCATTGAATTAGTTTATAAATGTTAAGGCGAAAATAAACAAACACAATTGGATGTTTGAGAAAACAGAAAATAAGCAGATGCTTATTTGAAGTAAAAGTTCATGTCAAGTTTTTTTTTACATATAACTCAAATGATGACAAATACCAATTATACTTGCACCACAATAACCTACTAGAAATTAAGTAAACGCCTTCACATGTCGCTTCAAATTAGGCCGAATGTTTAAAGCGGAACTCTATCTTTTATAAGTTAGCTAAAAAAAACAATGTTATAAGTGCTTATTAGACAGTTTTGTTCACCTCAGATTGACTTTATGTGCTGCATGCACAGTTAATAGCAATAATGTTTGGGCCTTATTGCAAATAAGAAGCATAATAAGTCATGTTTCTTTCATATTGTCTTGATATTATCATGCTTGTTATTGCACTGTAATTTTAAAACTGAAATGGAGACCAATTAAAAGATGATGCTGCAATAATACGCAGCTCAGCAGTCAAATTTAATATTTGTTAATATTACAGTTGGATATATTAAAAGTATTATATTATAAAGGTGTAAGTACATTGTTGCTATACAATTCTATGCCATAATAATAGAAGGGTTTACTTTCAATAACTTCTACAAGCATTTTATAAAGTTGAACGGACTCACTTCCTGAAATGTTAATTTAAAGCTAAAGATATCTGTTTAAAAGCAATCTAAAAAGTTGAATTGGCTTTGATAGTGAGAACTGAAGTCTACGCCTGGCCAATGATATTTGAAGGCGTGTGCCATCGCGTTCCTTATTGGCCGAGAGAGCTGTCACTCTGGCCAGCGGTGGGCTGGCTAATTGAATCGCTGAAGTGCGATACACTTCTATCCATCTCACTCGCGAGGAAGGTAGTTGCACATTACCGACTATCAGCAGTGGCTACCGGAGACGCATGAGAAACACCGAGTGAAATCCGCGAAACAGTGCGAGGAGCCAGCAAAGGTGTGCTTGACTCAAAAAGTACGGAAGGAGGAAACTTCGCATAAACTACTGGCCGTATCAGCAACTCCTCCGGTGCTTTCACCGACCTCCACTCCCGGGGGCGCGAGCAGCCTGTTCCGTCCGACTCCGAAACTCCAGCCCGGCCGAGTCCCCGCGACTGACCAGCAGCATGATCAACTCTTCATCACCGGCACGGCGGCGGCGGCGGCACGAACGGGAACGGCACCCGGCGGCGTCCATAATAACGAGTGTAAGATGGTGGAGGTGCACGGGGTGAAAGTGGCTTCGTTCACCGTGGACGGTCAGGAGCTCATCTGTCTCCCGCAGGTGTTCGACCTGTTCCTGAAGCACCTCGTCGGCGGACTGCACACCGTCTACACCAAGCTGAAGCGGCTGGATATATGCCCGGTGGTGTGCACGGTGGAGCAGGTGCGGATCCTGCGCGGACTCGGGGCCATTCAGCCGGGCGTGAACCGGTGCAAACTCATCACCCGAAAAGACTTCGAAGCGCTTTATAACGACTGCACCAATGCCAGGCAAGACATTTATATCACGCACACTATCACATTTACACCGGGCTGTGGAAACTGATGCTCTGTTCAAGTTCATTCAGAGCTTGCGGAGTTTGCAAAGTTTACGCTAACTTTCATTATAATGATTTAACGCATATCTACATTTGAATATATGTGGAAAAATATGATGTTTCTATTTTAATACACGTGATCTAGATTAGTAAAGCCTATAAAAAAAGTTGCTTTTCAAAACTTAGGCTATTAAAAATCCGAAATCAAACTTTTCGTCTAAAATAGGGTCCAGTTAGTTTTTATTTCTGCCAAACCACCTGCAGTTCGTTTCATATATAACTGTCATGAGGAAAATACAGAAGTAATCATAAATCATAAAATGAACCGCTTTCTCCAGAATCACGCAAGAATCGCTCTCCAAAATCTGTTTACTCGACTCGCTTATACATGTTTATTACAGCGCGAACATGGGTATTTTCTCATCTAAAGATACAAATAAACTAAAAATATTAACTTAAAAAGATAGGCCTATGAAAACGATTAACACAGGCTGTTTAATCTGCCTTTTAATACACTTTATTTGGTTGGAGGCACGTTTTAATAAATCATTGCACTAATTGAACAGGCCAGGATTTAAGTTAGGCAAAGATTAATAATAATAAGCAAGCATGTTTTACTTTTTGTCCTATTAATATTTATAAGTAACCTTTTCCTGGAGCTTTAATCTTCATTGGGACATTTTGTTAAATGGCTACATTT
Source organism: Hybognathus amarus (assembly GCA_030378365.1). Taxonomy (NCBI): domain Eukaryota; kingdom Metazoa; phylum Chordata; class Actinopteri; order Cypriniformes; family Leuciscidae; genus Hybognathus; species Hybognathus amarus. The sequence goes on from JAQIUQ010001562.1 coordinate 21,706, forward strand.
ACTCCTTACTCTAATGATCTTTCTACACTGCGTATTTAGAAACTTTTGGGCTTTTGTCTTTTTATTCCTTCTTATACAACGACAGCTCTTTGGACTTGGGGTCATACTTCGGTTGCACTTTCTGTTATTTTGCTCCTGTTATTAATAGACGTTTTGACCCCGTGTCATATCCAGGGCCAGATTTGAATTCTTGTTTGATATCTGTTTGATTCGGATGATGTCCCGTACGTCTCATTTGGGATAAGATGCTGTGTTGCATAAATCAATGAAGCCTCTCTCCAGGATCTGGAGCTCTGTTTGGTGTGGAGATGTTATTCTTAGCTTGTTATCATGACAGATGCATTAGTGTTCTCAGGCTCCTCTAGCAATATCAGCTTGTGTGTGCGTGAGTGTGTGTGATTGGTGTGGTGGGACTCAGGGAGCAGTACACCTATAAAGACCTTTATCATCCACTCTCAGAAAAAATGGTACAAAAGCTGTAACTGGGACGATACCCTTTAAAAAGCTTCTAATATCTACCATTTGGGTACTAATATGTACACTTTTGGTACTAATATGTAACTATGAGGTGCTAAAATGCAAAGGTGTACCTTTTGAAAGAGTGACAGCTTTTGTACCTTTTTTTCTGAGTGGCAAAAGTCTCTAATTAAATGTTGAAAACTGCAGTCCTCGCTTTTAGTGGAAATGACAGTCACGATGTTGTGTATATATGCATGTATCCTGTTTAGAAATGCATTTGCCTTACTTTGACTTTACAAATCAATGGTCTTATTTTTTTAAAAAGAATACAATATAGTCTAGTCTAAAAGTTCAAAACCTATACTGCTTATCTACAACGTCAGTATCTGTATGCATTCTTCTCCATGAAGTGTTTTGCATCAGGCCCATTTTTTTAATCTTCAATTTCCATACTTTCTCACAGGTAAAAGGTCAGGTATTGAAAATTGGTTGGAGGGAGGTTCAGGAACGTGGTCTTAAATTGCACTTTTGCACAGTGAATGTGTGTGTATGCACATGTGTGTTTAAGAGAGAGAGAGGGAGCGCATATATCCAGATGGTCATTCTGGGCAAGGTTCGGTAATTAACCTTTTAACATCCCCGGCACAACCTCCAGAAGAATCCCCGTCACTTTATTGGGCTTTGCGCAGTTCTGAATCAATCTGCCGTGCACATCTAATTAGAAACGAGAGCGGGGAGAAAGTGAGCGGGGGAGAGACCGTTTTACAACATTATTTTGTTTAATTCTGAGTCCAGGCAAAATGGACAATAAGAGAATGAGGTGCGGAGCGCTGCGCTTCTCACTCGTCTTGTCAGATTGCAGCATACGGTCGGATAATGAAATTGCCCGAGCAATGGGCCCCTCTGAAATTGAATTTGCTCCTCTGCATCGTTGCTTTACAGTTCACCTTCGCAAGCATCGCTTTTATAGTCAGATTTAAACATCATCCACCGTCCCGCTACCAGATGGCTGAAACTAATGTGCGTGCTGGCCCCTCGCCTCCTCTCTCTCTCTCTCTCTCTCTCTCTCTCTCTCTCTCTCTCTCTCTCTCTCTCTCTCTCTCTTTCTCTCTCTCTCTCTCTCTCTCTCTCTCTCTCTCTCTCTCTCTCTCCTCCTTCAGCACAGGCTCATTGGGAGAAGGGCTAAGCTGGGACAAATGGGTGTCTTTTGCATCAGTTTGTGTCGGTGAAACAAGCGAGGATGATCGCCAGCCCGCTGACGGCTGTGTCTCAACCTATAGTGAGCTGCCTATTTAGGGGGTGTTTAAATAGGGCACATTTTTTGCATTCAAATCAGCCAGACAGAGCACAACAGAATTAAACGGGTCACACAAACACGTAGACAAGATGCGACGCAGTGGCCAAGGGCATTCGTCTCATGCATGTGTATATTGACCAACAAGACCAATATGAAAGATTCTGTTTCCTCTTAAAGATTCCTTTACAGTTCATTGATTCATTTACTGTTACATTGTAAAAAAATATTGTTGGTTTGATTTAAAAAAGTAAGTTACCTGGTTGCCTTAATTTAGTTCATTGAAATTAAACATTTGAGTTTATTCAATGGAGATTGGTTAGTAGAAACTCAAAATATTATGTTTTCTGAACCACATTAATTATCTAAGTTGATTTGACAAAAGATAAAAGAGTGTGATAACAAATCATGAAAATATTTTTTAAGTGTAAAGAATACATATTTGAATGAAATAAATGCATTTACTGCCTTCAGAAGTCAAATAATGACAGTTCAAGAGAACAGAAATCAAATTATTGCAAAAGATGTTTACAAAGACATTAAGATGTTTAAACGTGACATTATGGTAAGATAGTAATTGGTCCTACGTTTTCTTTAAGTACTAACAAGCAAAAAGGAATCCTTTTATATTTTAAAATAAATAAAATCACTGAGAACAACAGAACTCATAGATTGTCTATCTTTAAGTAACTTAATTTTGAGTTGGACATCATTAATTAACTTATCAGTTCTTTCTGCGGGACTGATTCGTAAGTGTTTTTGATTCACTTAAAAGTACTTTTAAAGTCATACTGCTGGTGCTGCTGTGTGTTTTTTGATGCACTAAAAAGAACCGACTCATAGAATCATTCGTTCACGCTCTTGGTTTTTGATGCACTAAAAGAACCGACTCATAGAGTCAATCGTTCACGCAGTTTTTTGATTCACTAAAAAGAATCGGCTCATCAGAATCAATTGTTCAGGAATCGGACTGCACTTTTAGAGACCTGATGCGCGTTTCGTCAACATTTTAAGTGACGAGAAAGCAATAAATGTTGAAAAAGACTCGGTGCTTGGGCTCCGGAACGCAAGCACGCGTCCCGTATGCACGCGCAGCAAGTTGTCCAGTTGCAAGCCAGCAGCTCAATGTGCTGTCTAGGTAGGGAGCACGCTAGATTATCAGCTAGGGAATCTTTCAAACTTGACTGAAACGCAGAAATCAGCAAACGCACGCGGCACTTACGGCCCGCTTTTATGATTTCTCAGCTCACAATTGATCTCTAGGTTTTAATGCATTCATTATTTATTAAAACGAAATTTGCAAGCTAAACATAACACTAAACTAGTTTGCACTTGGGGACTGCACTTAGGAAATTGAATGGGAATTACATTAGAGATGAACATCTGTGCTCGCTCTCCAAAGGTGGATTAGATTAGTTAACAGTTTTTCCCCTCTCCACCAAGTGCAAGAACATCCAAAAATAAAAAATAGCGCAGAAAGCTCTTGTCCACTAATAATTTTTGCACCGCTGACCAGAGTTTCTTCATGCGAATAACATCATAAAAAGGAGAGAAACATCCCTACGCACCTTCATGCCAATCGCACTTTAGCAGGAATTGTCAAGTTAAATCATAAAACGCATTACTTGTTCGAAAGCCTGTCATATTTTTTTTCGTCTCTTGGAGCGATTTGCTTTTTTTAGTCATTAATTTAAAAATGTGTCTAATTCCCATCTTTGCCCCAGGCGCGAGCTACCATCACACTGCGCTGCTTTTCAAAGATTCCTTAAAATGCACAATTTGACACCTTTAAGAAGCATGTTTTGTAAATTAATTTGAATTAGTTCCTTATTGAATCCTCTGATCGATTTTGTCGACACTAAATACATTTGGGAACGTTAAAACAAAGACGGTACGTACCGCTAATACACACATTATTACCTTCGCATTCCCTGTCAGGAGTGCGCGCTCCAGTGCGTGACCGCGTGGCGCGCGCGGACGTGTGCGCGCCCGGTCCATATGGACGGCAGCTCAGCGCCTGTGGCTTCGCCCCAGGCTGCGACGCTCAGCTCGGCCTGGGCACACGAGACACCCCGCTGTCTCATCAAATCTCCTCAGATTGTTGCTTTTCCTTCGGCACACCTTAATGTCAGCCATTAATTATACATCCACCTTTTGGGGGGTTGTTGTTTTTGCAGATTCACTCTTTCCTTTACCCTTTCAGCACAGTAAATTATGAATTAAGACCATTTGAAACGTCAAGAGGGCCTTCAGTGTTTTTATGATGACAGCCTATGTGAACGGCTGTCATATCTCATATTCAGCTTTTAAACGGGCTGTCATGATTTGAAACTTAGCAGCCTCCTCTTTTGTTATTGTTTTTTTATTAATTTTTAAACAAAACAAACTAACATAAGATATACAAACAAGCAGATAGCGCTGTATATAGCAATTTCTATACATATTAGTGCTGTCAAAAAAGTATCAGGTTTCAGAAAAAAAATCCATCATTTAAAACCAGTATCAGTGATTTCTGAAGGATTGAGAACTGATGCTGAAAATTCAGCTTTACATCAAATAAATAAATTATATTTGAATGTATATTAAAACAGTAAACCATTATTTGAAATTACAATAATATCTCACAATATTATGTTTTTCTGTATTTTTGATAAAATAAATGCAGGCTTGATGAGCATATGACTTCTATTAAAAACATAAAAAATTGTAATGTTTCCAAACTTTTGACCGAATATATGAATGTATTTGTACACTGTAAAAAATATAGTTGGTTTAACTTAAATGAAGTAACCTGGTTGCCTTAAAATTTTAAGTTGATTGAAATGGAAAAAGTGAGTTAATACAATGAAGGAGATTGATTTAATCATCAGGAACTCAAAATAATAAGTTATCTGAACTAAATAAATAATTTAAGTTGATTTGACAAAAGAAAAAATCTTGAAAATATTTTTTTACAGTGATACATGAGTGTTTGTGATATATATATATATATATATATATATTTTTTTTTTTTTTTTAAGTAATACACATCTTTAAAATAAATACCTAACTTGTGTGCTGCTACATTCAATTGATTGATTGATTGATTGATTGATTTGGACTATAGTTTTTGGGCCACCATGGATAAAGACAAGCATCTGGTCTTCCAGACTGACACTTGTGTCCATCGATGTCTTACTACGAACATGCTCGTGACGCGAGAGAGCTTAACTGCTAACGGGCTCTTAAAAAAACAACTTGTGGCCATGTGAGTTCTCATTAATGTTGGCGGGTGCCTGTTCCAAGCCACAGCGCTTTAATAACTAGCCCCATGCGTAACCAATGAATTCAGAGGCAAAGCAAAGACACATGTGGTCAATTAGTGATGGAAAGGCGCTACTAGAATCTTTTTGGGCGCATAAATCACAAAAACAAACGTAGAAGCCTGAATCTGTGGATATTAAGATCTACATTTTACCAAGTTAGCTCTTAATACACAGTGTGGATAGGGATGAGGAATAGCAGGTGTTCACTGATGTGCATCGACGTGGAAGAGAGAGATAGAAGAGGTTAAAACGGACAGATGGATATGGCCTGTCAAGGATCTCACAAGAGGAAAAATGACACTTTCGGCTCACCGTCCGCAGAGTTACGGCGGAGAATAGTGTCATTTTGACTTTGGGAAGTCTCCTCCTGAGCTTAATGACACATCTGCAGCCGGGCTATATTTATTACAGTCATGTAGAATAAAATTGATTGTCTCCTAAAATTAATTTTTGCTTTGCCTCTAGCAGTGCTTTAATGGAGGACACTAGGCCCCGCGCAAGAGTATTGTTTAATCACATTAGTATCACAGCCCTCAGGACAGCGGAGATAATTGTACAAACGAACATCGAAATATGTATCTCTAACTCTTATGATTGAATTATGCAAATGACTTATCTCCTGCCCTTCCAAGCACTAATCATCTAATTAGGACTGATGTTTTAAATGCTTGTTTTTTTTTTTTTGGATGGGGATCCGGGGAGACGCAGGAAGCAGAAAATTGAATGTGACACTGAAA
>JAQIUQ010001562.1:32500-107500 GCA_030378365.1 Hybognathus amarus
TTTGGGTTATCGCTTTAAAAATTTGGCTATTAAAAAAAGGAGCAAATGTGTGCTAGAATAGAGCAAATTTCAGTGTAAATAAAATCATTGTGACATAACTTGTAGCATTTAATCTAATGGGAAACGATTAATGTCAATTTACTAAATTAATGTAAATTTGTTCTGCTTGTTTTTGATGAACGACGTTGAATGTGTGCAGAAAAATATGAAATGAAACTTTACAACAGCACAGACCTAACTTGATTCTTGAAGTTCATTAGCAATTTTATGTCAACTTAATTTGATCAAGTAGCGTTAATGTTTTGGCTGTGAGTTTACGATCAGATTAACTGTAATTGAGCAGAATCCAATGGTAGTTTATTGCTTCTTTCCTCTTTCTTATCTTTTTCACTGTGCTGTAATTCAACAGTACACACACTCTTCCTGGCTTTTCCCATGGTGCCTCAGTGTGAGATTGCAGTGTGAGGGATGGCAGGCACACCTGACCCGTCTGTTCCACAGGGGCTTATGGGTAATGGATGGGTCAGAGCTTTTTTTGATGTTTTATTGAAAGATCACCACGGCTGTCCTGGCTTTCGCCTGACTATAAATCAGGGTCCTCTGTGGCCGGCTGGACTGTCCAGAGTGTGGTTTATGTCAGCCGGGGCAGGAAGGGCCTCCGATCCCATCACTCCACCTCACCTATATCACCCACACACACACACACACACACAACCTCACCGGTGGGACCCCTAAACAACTGTCTGTCAGACATACTGAACACACAGGTATCAGTCGCTTTGATGTTTGCATGATATATTATATCAAGGTAGCATGTTTACAGTATTTTTGAATTTTAGCACCTGATTTCTATGTTTAGGATACTGTCAGTGTTCATAAGATATATCAACCAATCATTAAGATCAATAGAAATCGCTAATAATCGGTGGACAAGAATGTTTTTTGATTAGTCTGGTAATGTGCTCTTTAAATGTTGAACCTGATTTTGAACACACTTTTTTTCACAGACAACAAGACAAATATTTTTGAATCGAACAAAAGTTGAAGATTATTTAAAGAACAACTAAACTTTTGCTTTTTTAATCTGAATAATCGATTGATCAAAAAGTTATCAGGAATTAATATGAATCAATCAATTTACATTATGAGCCAGTTTCTAATATAACTTGTTTTTTCCCTGAAATGTTTTTTTTTTTTAATCTGAAATGTATGAATGATCAGAGTTTTTAGTTGTAGCACTTGTTAAAATACATATCGGAGCAGATGTAGAAAAATACATGCTTTTCATTTAATGCAATGACGCTTTTTAACCATATTAATCAAACATCTAAGTGAATATATAGAGGTATGTTAATGACAGTACTAGATCTATAATGTTGTAACGATGGACCAAATGTAAAACATCATGCTTTTTGCTAATTGCTTTTAGACTTTTTGTACTCATCTAATCGATTAATCGAGCAAAAAAACAGCTTAATCTGATTAGTTGCAGCCCTTTATCAAAATTTATACGTTTAAAGGAGTAGTTCACTTTTGAAAAACTTTTGCTGATAATTTACTCACCCCCATGTCATCCAAGATGTCCATGTCTTTCTTCTTCAGTTGAAAGAAATTAAGGTTTTTGATGAAAACATTCCAGGATTTTCTCCATATAATGGACTTCAATGGGGACCAAACGGTTCAAGGTTCAAAAGACAGTTTCAGTGCAGCTTCAAAGGGCTTTAAACGATTTTAGACGATGAATAAGGTTCTTTATCAAGCGAAACGATCGCTCATTTAAAAAATAAATTTCAAAGTTTAAGTTTTATAAGCTCAAATGGTCGCCTTGCTCTGTTCTGTGATGCGCGTTCGTGACTCTCCTGTTTCGAACTTGTTCATCAAAATGAACAAATCTTTTTCCAAGTCATTTGGTTCATTCAGCAAACAAAACGACCCATGAATAAGACCCTTATTCATCGTCTGAAATCGTTTAAAGCCCTTCTGAACAGTTTGCAGTTTGCACTGAAACTCTCATTTGGACCTTGAACCGTTTGGACCCCATTGAAGTCCATTATATGGAGAAAATCCTGGAATGTTTTCATCAAAAACTTAATTTCTTTTCCACTGAAGAAAGAAAAACATGGACATTTAGGATGACATGAGGGTGAGTAAATTATCAGCAAAAGTTTGCTACTTTAGGAACAAATTCTATAAATTCTACAGAACTGAAATAACTTGCTCTCGTACTTTTTTCTTGATCAACAGTCGTCTTTGTGCTGACAGGATCTCTAGCGTTTGTTTTAGAGTGCTGATGCTGCACGAACGGTGTATTTTCTCACCACTCTCCCTTAATATCGCTGTTAATGAGTAAGTTGATGTAGTTGAACGTTTAGTTAATAAATATGTCAGACTTTTACCTCTCTCTCTCCCTCCCTCCTTCCACTCCTTGTCTCTCTCTTGCAGTTTCCCAGGCTTGGCGAGAAATCGCAATTAGTTTTAGATTTACGCTACGATGACAGACAGTGGTATATAAATAGAGGTTAAACACACAATTTACATATTAATTTCATGATTCATTTAATCAATGATTTATGTGGATATAGATTGCTTTTAATCCGCCTCTCAGCGGCAACGTTTGCTCTCTCGCTCCCGCTCTTCTCCGCTCTTCGCCGAGCATGACAGAATAGAGTGCCGAGCTCTTTCTTTTCCTCCCTCTATCTCTCTCTCCCTCTGTCTCTCTCTCCTCTGAGCTGTTCAGTGGCTCGGAGAGGAATGCGAATGGAGGGGCTCCAAACGGCGCTCCTAATTGGTTTAATTTTTCAGTGCGTGCACCGAACCTGACACTCGTTTACTGCGCGCCGCTGTATTCCTTTCTCTCTCTCTCTCTCTCTCTCTCTCTCTCTCTCTCTCTCTCTCTCTCTTTCCCCATCTCTCTCTCTCTCCATTAATAAAAGGGTAATAATCGCTCCGGTTAAAGGGATGGTAATGAGAGCAGTGGTTATGGTGATTGGTGGCGGCAGTTGTGTATTCATAACAGATCTCTCATACTGAGGCAAGAAGGCTGTAATTGAGCCATGATTGAGACACATACGCGCCCCTCTGCGCGGGACCGGTGGGAACGCCGGAGAACTGAACCAAAACGCATCTAAAGGCGCCAAACAAGGCTATAAAGTTTCAGACAATGCTACTTACAATACACTGATAAAAATGACTTTGTGGTCAAGTAAAGTCAGTAATAAACAATGTGATTTACATGGAAAAAGTTAGTTCAGGCTAGAATAAAAAAGAAAATTACGAATTGTCTTTTAGTAGCTTGTGGAAGCTTGTTTCCGCCACAGAATGGAAAATAAAAAGGTAATTGCGACTTTTCTCACAATTCAGACTTTTTTCTCATAATTGCGAGTTTACATCTCACAATTCTGACTTTATTTTTCAGAATTGCGAGATAAAAAGTCAGAATTGCGAGATATAAAGTCACAATTGCGTGATATAAAGTCAGAATTGCGAGAAATAAAGTCACAATTGCGTGATAAAAAGTCAGAATTGCGAGATATAAAGTCAGAATTGCGAGATAAAAAGTCAGAATTGCGAGATATAAAGTCAGAATTGCAAGATAAAAAGTCAGAATTGTGAGATATAAAGTCACAATTGCAAGATATAAAGTTGGAATTACGAATATAAAGTCACAATTGCTGATAAAAGTTCAGAATTGCAAGATAAAAAGTCGAGAATTGCGAGATATAAAGTCACAATTGCGTGATATAAAGACTCAGAATTGCGAGATATAAAGTCAGAATTGCGAGATATAAAGTCAGAATTGCGAGATAAAAAGTCAGAATTGCGAGATATAAAGTCACAATTGCGTGATATAAAGTCACAATTGCAAGATATAAAGTCAGTATTGCCATTCCCATTGGCTGAAAGAAGTGGTTTTAGGTGTTCTAATCTGTGCCTGATTGGAAATCTCAACCATAGCATTTAATCATTCATGCTGTTGTCATTTATATTACATATATATGACATGATACAAACAAAACAACAAATGATCTAGTTAAAAGTTTAACTTTCATTTTTGCCTGTTAGCATACTAAACAATTAGCCTGTTAAGCTATAACAATTGCTCATGCATTCTGTAAAATAACAAATGTAATTTTAATGGTAAAATACTATAAACATGCAACGATAATACCTGTTAATTGGTTAATGCTAAGTTCTTTAACTATAAACTGTGTGGTGAAATACTGTAATATATCTATTGGGACGTTTAATCAAATTTAGCAGTAAAACACTGTAAAAATATACGTTTTTGGAAGTGAAAAAGATCAAATCATGTCATAATTCACAATGAACTCAGATTTGATAGTTTTTCATTTAAATAATTTGTATTATTTTGTTGTTATTATCGGTTATCCTTATTATTGGTTATGTACGTTAACTTACTGTTTATTGCTAGGGATGCACCGATATAACAATTTTGGCCGATACCGATAACTCTTTATATTTGAAAGCCGATAACCGATATTTTGGCCGATAAATCTAAATTTTTAGACAATTTTTGAGAGCCAGATTATAAAAAAATCTCCTCATTGGAGACTTGCGCTGCACATTTTGCACTTTAACTAGATTTTCCTTTTTTAAAGTGATTTTAATCCTATTTGAAACAATTTAAAAGCATCATGTTGAACAGTGCGCATCTACAGTGGCTCAGCTGAAGAAAATAATGCATTATTTATCGGCTTTTAGATATCGGCTAAATGTTCTTGTTGGGCCGATAACGATAACATTAAAAATGATCATATATCGGCCGATACCGATAATGTGGCCGATATATCGTGCATCCCTATTTATTGCATTATTTAAGTATTTTGTGTATTGATTCTACATGTATGTAGCACATTATCATGATATGACGATAGACGTTCTATCTAATTAAAGGAGCTTTTTTAACCAGTTATGTAACGACTCGAGTAATATAAAAGAGTCGGGCTCGGATACTAATAAAAGTTGTCTCAGCCAATGGAATCACTTCTGAAGGTATATACATTAGCATAAGCAATAAGTACCTTTTTCAGTTCAAATCTACATTTGTATATCTGTTTTGATGGCCTGTGTATTCTTTAGACATGAATTTGTGTGTTGCAATAACACACCTGCTTTGTATTCAAGACATTTTAACGTCTGTCCGCAGCATACCGTTCACACTTTATTCTCTTATCATATCCTACTTTTGGATGACAAATATGTGCAGTACATCCAAATGACAATCACTAGGGGAAAAAACATGTTACTTAAGTGTTTTATCAGAGGATTCAGACAAACAGAGCCTTTTTCCGAAGTCGTAAATGAAGATTAAAGCTCATGTTGGCGGAGAAGAGACAAATTGGGATGATTTATTGGAGCTGACATGGACGTGTCACTAAGGGGGGAGACCGGAATAAGAGAGAAAGAGAACGAGTGGGGGAGGAAAGGTAGCGGTTCGAGATAGCTGTTCATCTCGAGGAAGGTAAATAATGGTCTTTAATTATTTGCTGGCGGAGCTGTTGAAAGCTCGGGCTGATACTGTCATTGGGACGACGCAGCTGGTGTGACGTGTGGTTAGGAATGTTAAAGGTGATAATGGTGTGTGTGTGAGAGAGAAAGAGCATCGAGGGAATGTATCTCTATATGCGTATGTGTGTGAATGATGGCTTTGCATGTAATAAAAACACACTGGAATCAAGCGGCAGGTAATGGGGCTGTGTTAACCTCCATCCATTTAAGAAGAGCCCGGGTCCATTGATTGGACGCCCATCAGCCACATATAAATCCATCAGTTCAATCAATAAATGACTCATGATTGAATTGCATCATCATTAGTGTTTATGACACGCCATCTCTCCTCATTTACCCTGAACAAAAGCGCTGGAAATTGACGTATTCAATTGTGACATCATAGGATAGGCCAAATCTATTGCATGCATTTTGCTTGCTTTACCTTGATTTTTGAAGTATGACATCATCTGGGGCCAGTTGCATAAACATAGCCATTATGGTAATACTGTCTTAAGACTTAACCAACTAGCAGTTAGTTAGGGTAATCAGACTTACTTTTTGGAATTAAATTAAACCACATGTTTATGTAACTGACATAAAAAAAAGTTGTGAATGGTTTAAAAGAAAGGAACTTATTATTCAGGAACACAAAGGAACATTCTTATCAGTTGATGGCCTGTTTGATTGAATAGCACAGACAGTATTTTATTTTATTTTTTTTAAATTATTTTATAAAATGCATCACTTCGCTTCAGAAGGCCTTTATTAAACTTTATTATGCAACTGGCTCCTGTTTGATTAAATTCCACAGACAATATTTTATTTTATTTTATATTTTTATTTTATTTATTTTTTAAATTCTTTTTTAAATTTTATTTTAATTTTATAAAACGCATCACTTCTCTTCAGGGGGCCTTTATAAAACTTTATAATGCAACTGGCTCCTGTTTGATTAAATAGCACAGACAATATTTTCTTTTATTTCTTTTATTTATTTATTTTATTTAATTTTTTATTTTATTTATTTAATTTATTTTGTAAAATGCATCAATTCGCTTCAGAAGGCCTTTATTAAACTTTATTATGCAACTGGCTCCTGTTTGATTAAATAGCGCAGCCAGTATTTTATTTTATTTATTTTTATTTTGTATTAATATTTTTATTTCATTTTATTTTATTTTTTTATTATTATTTTTATAAAACGCATCACTTCGCTTCAAGAAAGCCTTTATTAACCCCCTGATGGATGGATGCACTTTTTTGGGCTTCAAAAATTCTGTCTCTTTTCGCTCCCATTATAACTTTTTAATAAAGCCTAACTCTGATTGTGTGGCTGAAAGAAGTAGAGCCAGACTGATATATCGGCCAGCCGATATTATCTGGCCGATATTAGGCATTTTCTAAACTATTGGTATCGGCAGTTATAATGGCCGATAAATGAATATTTCAAAAATAAAATAAAAATGGACGAAACACGTCAATCATCTCTCCTTGGCCTATTATATTGAATGTTTTACAATTTGCAGTATGACGTTATCTATTGCTAAATTATGGCTCATCATAGACTAGCTAACCACAAAGCTAGCTAATGCCACTATCATCAGTGGAAGACCGCTAACGTTAACATTAATGAGCTTGGAAACCACAATGAACTTTTTCTGCCTAAATAAACTAATGATTACTGTATTTTAACTAGCACTTACAGTCCCTGGATTGTGAAATGTAAGTTAGACTTGCGAGGAGTGAACATTTAGACAGAGAAAAGCGTCAAACGTATCTTGTGCATAAAAGTTAGCTTAAAAAAGAAATATGAACCGATATATCGGAATATCGGATTTTAAAACCCAAAAATATTTGTATCGGTATCGGCCTTCAAAATCCTTTATCGGTTCGGGCTCTAGAAAAGAAGGAACATATACACTAAGATGGCTTGAGGGTGAGCCAGTTATGGGATCATTTCATTTTTTTGGGTGACCTAACCCTTTAACCTTTACAAAGCCAGTATCAGCAAATTCATTGCACAATACTTTCCATACATTACGCAACACTCGCTGCTGTCACCATGCAGCCTTATCTATGTGAAATGTTTTTCTTCAAATAAGAAGTCATACAGTTATTTTTAGTCTGAAGACTTGTACCTAATTATTGAGAACACTGGAAAAAGTGGAAAATTTATGTTGACTTCCCAAACAGTGGGAAAAAGTGTGACTTGATGGCATGAGTGATAACTTCTGGTTGAACCAATGGGAGGAGTCCGGGATGATCATGGGACTATAGGGGGCAGTGATTGGAGTGTTTAGGAAACCGGTTTGATAACAAACACGCTTGTGTTGCATAATGCACATTTTACCTTCATGAAACGACATCATCAGCATATTTGGATATTGTTTGTGGATTACTATATACGAGTTCTTACAGTTTGCATGCTGTGAGTGTATGTTTCGTAAACTGACCACTCTGCAGAAAGAAGTACCCTCTACACCAGTGATTTTCCACACTGGCACCAGGCATGCTGGCATGGGCGCAGACTGCGAGTCAGAAGAGAGCTGTTTGCACACCCTCACCTGCCGTAAAACCCAGCCCAAAACCCAACCGCAGACACGACCCACCTTTTACGAGCCCCGCGCAGCTCATAACGCACACCGGCTACACATGGGAAAGCATGAGTGTGTGCGTGCAAGTGCATGCTTTTTGGCAAACGTGCATCCTGGGATGCTCGCACGACCGTGCTAATATCTCTCGTAACCATTTCAGCTCATTAATTTTCCCCTCAAATTTTCCTTCAGTCGCCCTGCGCAGGGTGTGTGTGCCTCTTTGATATTCAGAGTGTGTCGAGCCGTTTGGATGAGGAGAGCTCTCTGAATAGACAGAGCAGAGTTGAATAACTCTAAAAGAGGACTGATGCGTTTGGAAACATATGAAGGAGTTATCTGGTGTTAACTTTATCTGATCTAGCGTACAATCGTTTATCTCCGTGTCCTAGGCAGAAATGTGGGAGACACTAGACTATGAAAGATTGCTGCATGAACTCTGTCACTGCATCTCAAACTTTCAGAGATGCATCAAAGCTTTTTAGCAAGCTGGACTTCTAGAGAGGAATTGGTTAACATGAACTGGTCTTTTTCAGGATGTCTCCAACACCAAGATATCATGGCTTACAGATGACTCTTTCAGCATGTCAGAAACACTCGGGATGCACCGATAAACATAAATCCCTCTAAAATCTCATATGCACACACACTGTCATCGCGTCACAAACACACAGATATGCATGAAGTAGCATGAATTGCATGATATAAAGTCAGAATTGCGAGATATTAAGTCAGAATTGCGAGATATAAAGTCAGAATTGTGAGACATTAAAGTCAGAATTGCAAGATATAAAGTCAGAATTGCGAGATATTGTCAGAATTGCGAGATATAAAGTCAGAATTGCGAGATATATAGTCAGAATTGCGAGATATAAAGTCAGAATTGCGAGATATAAGAGTTCAGAATTGCGAAGATATAAAGTCAGAATTGCGTATATAAAGTCAGAATTGCGTGATATAAAGTCATAATTGCGAGATATAAGTCAGAATTAGCGAAGATATAAAGTCAGAATTGCGAAGATATAAAGTCAGAATTGCGAGATATAAAGTCAGAATTGCGGGATATAAGTCAGAATTGCGAGATATAAAGTCAAAATTGCGAAGATATAAAGTCAGAATTGCGATATATAAGAATTCAGAATTGCGTGATTAAGTCAGAAATTGCGAGATATAAAGTCAGAAAATTGCAAGAATATAAAGTCAGAAATTGCGAGATATAGTCAGAATTGCGTGTATAAAGTCAGAATTGTGAGATATAAATTCAGAACTGCGTGATATAAAGTCAGAATTGTGAGATATAAAGTCAGAATTGTGAGATATAAAGTCAGAATTGCGTGTTAAGTCAGAATTGCGAGATATAAAGTCAGAATTGCGAGATATAAAGTCAGAATTGCGAGATATAAAGTCAGAATTGTGTTATAAAGTCAGAATTGTGAGATATAAATTCAGAACTGCGTGATATAAAGTCAGAAATTGTGTAGATATAAAGTCAGAATTGCGAGATATAAAGTCAGAATTGTGAATATAAAGTCAGAATTGCGACTTATAAAGTCAGAGTTGCGAGATATAGTTCAGAATTGCGAGATATAAAGTCAGAAATTGCGTGATATAAAGTCAGAATTGTGAGATATAAAGTCAGAATTGCGTGTATAAGTCAGAATTGCGAGATATAAAGTCAGAATTGCAAGATATGAAAGTCAGAAATTGTCAAGATATAAAGTCAGAATTGCGAGATATAAAGTCAGAATTGTGTTATAAAGTCAGAATTGTGAGATATAAAGTCAGAAATTGCGAGATATAAAGTCAGGAAAATTGCGAGATATAAAGTCAGAATTGCGTGATATAAGTCAGAATTGCGAGATATAAAGTCAGAATTACGAGATATAAAGTCAGAATTGCGAGATATAAGTCAGAATTGTGTTATAAAGTCAGAATTGTGAGATATAAATTCAGAACTGCGTAGATATAAAGTCAGAATTGCGAGAATATAAAGTCAGAATTGCGAGATATAAAGTCAGAATTGCGAGATATAGTCAGAATTGTGTTATAAAGTCAGAATTGTGAGATATAAAGTCAGAACTGCGTGATATAAAGTCAGAATTGTGAGATATAAAGTCAGAATTGCGAGATATAAAGTCAGAATTTGCGAGATATAAAGTCAGAATTGCGTTATAAAGTCAGAGTTGCGAGATATAAAGTCAGAATTGCGTGAAATTAAGTCGCAATTCTGAGAAATAAAGTCAGAATTGTGAGAAGTAAACTCGCAATTGTGAGAATTAAAAGTCTGAATTGTGAGATAAAAAGTCGCAATTACCTTTTATATTTTTCATTCTATGGTGGAAACAAGCTTCCATAGCATTTTGCAGACTTAGTGATGATAAAAAATGTCTTGGCAAGTTTTTTCAGTAAATTGAGATGCATCAAGTAATGTGACTGACATGCATCCACATTACATTCCATTTTTTACTGCACGTCAGAATCATCCGGTTATGTGAATCGGGTTTTAAATGTCTTACGCCAACATGCTTTTCAGCATCTCACAAACAAACACAGGTGCATCATATAACATGCATCAGTTTGAAATGTCTTGCACATGCTCCTGTTGCTCAAACAGTTTGAGACACATCAAGCAACATATGAATCATTCTTCATAGCTAATGCATATGTACGTTGTGTTGAATTCACACCTTCTCGAACTCCAGCAGCACACACATACTAAGCAATTGAAGGACACCAGAGTCATAAACATACATACGTGGCATCACGCGCTGACACATCCCTATGTACGGTATTGCATGGGAATGAAAGCGTGTGTATTTGAGCAGAAGCGCATGGTAAAATGGGCCGGTGAAGAAGCGGGTCAGGGTTAGTGTATACGCAAGGTCACGTTTAAAACACACGGGTTGGAAGGGCCCATAAATCAGCCTGCGCATACGGCTGCCCTCCGCACTGCCTGATTTAACACCTGCGCCCAGACCTTCCTTGTCAGGCCCGGCATTCTTTATTACCCGCCTCTGCTCACTATAGCAGCAGCGCAGATAGAGTTCACCTTTGAAAGAGCTGCAGTAACTCTCTCTCTCTCTCGCTGGTGTGCTATCTATCTCCTTTCTCTTTTCCTCTCTGCCCTATGGTCACAGTTCAGGGAGTGGGCAGATATGTGAAGGTAGAAGGGGAGACGGTCACGTTCAGGAAATTGACCATTTAATGCTTCCTTTTTGTAAAACCAAAAACCGAACGCGACTGTGCCCGCGTATGGAATGCATGTGTGGTCTTGAACTGTTATTTGAAAGTTACTGTTTAGTATCTTTTGTGTTGTTTTTTCCTCTTTGCAATATTGAGAAGACAAGTTTACATTTAATCATTTACACTCTAAAAAATGCTGGGTTATTTCAATCCAAATTTGGGTCAAATATGGACAAACCCTAATGTTGGGTTAAAAATGTAATAAAAACAAATTACAGTTGAAAGTGAAAGTTGAAGTTGGGTTAAAAATGACATTTTTACCCAACATTTGAGTTTGTCCATATTTGACCCAAATTTGGATTGAAATAACCCAGCATTTTTTAGAGTGCAATGCTAAAGTGTATTAATAAATAAAGTGTATTATATATTCTTTTCCCTTTATAATATTACAGAAAACAAATGAAATCAAAGAGAAAACTCCATTAATCATTTTTAAGTTCATGAATGTTTGGGTGAATAAACTCTAAAAAATGGGTTGCTGGGTTGTTTCAATCTAGATTTGGGTCAAATATGGACAAATCCAAATGTTGGGTTAAAAGTTGAAAGTTGAAATTGACATTTTTTACCCAACATTTGAGTTTGTCCATATTTGACCCAAATTTGGATTGAAACAACCCAGCATTTTTTTATAGGTTAATTGACCCAAACATTCATGGAGTTTTCTCCTTGATTTCAGTTGTTTTCTGTAATAGTAGAAAGGGAAAAGAATATATAATACACTTTATTTAAACACTTTAGCATAAAATGCTGGGTTGTTTCAACCCAGATTTGGGTCAAATATGGACAAACCCAAATGTTGGGTTAAAAATGTAATAAAAAATTACAGTTGAAAGTGAAAGTTGGGTTAAAAATGTCATTTTACCCAAAATTTGGGTTTGTCCATATTTGACCCAAATTTGGATTGTAACAACCCAGCATTTTTTTTTTTTTTTTTGGTTAATTCACCCAAACATTCATGGAGTTTTCTCCTTGATTTCATTTGTTTTCTGTAATAGTAGAAAGGAAAAGAATATATAATACTTTTTAAAAACAATTTAGCATAAATACTGGGTTGTTTCAACCCAAATTTGGGTCAAATATGGACAAACCCAAATTTTGGGTAAAAATGTAACAAAAAAAATTTTTTAGAGCATTTTTTAGAGTGTAGCAGGCACTTTAATCCAAATGAGGAATACAGTAAGCGATTCATTCTGGACAGGTCTGGACGCCATCAAGAAGCTTTCATTGGCCATCTTAGTTTGTTTTGTTTCTCGTCAAGTTTAGGAGCGTAAAAATGTCTCTACCATAACAAACCGGTGTGTAAAACTCTTTTACACATCGGATGTATTTTAAAAAGTCTATGCCACAAACTTTACATACTTTAAATCCAGTGTTTAGTTGATAATGGTTAGGACTCATTGTCTCAGTTGTAAGCATGACAGCGTTCTTAGCATTATAGCATCTTTGTTTCCAGGCGGACCGTTGAAGAACGCCAAAAACATGTCTCTGGACATCCTGTAGAATTCATCCAATCAGATGACAACTTTGAAGTGTTTTAAGTGAAGTGCGTCATATGCATCAGATGTTCAGCCCAATGCATTCTCATCCCAAGGCAACATATAGTGACGCTTTTGACAATGCGTATACATCCAACACACATGGCAAAAGCATCACCATATGACGCCTTCAGGATGAGAACGGGCTGTTCACCCCCTTGGACTGGGGGGTCTTTGCTCTTTTTAGCATAAAATGTTCCATATACGCTAAAAAAGGTTCTATAATGACAAGAAAGAACCCTATTGGCACAAAGCTTCTTTATAGGCTATTATTCATTCATATATGACATTATTCTGCAACATTTTGTAGTTGTAATTAAATTATTGTTTATTAAACTGTTTAATATCACATTTTAATCATGCTGATTTTTGGAGGAGAAAAACTGAAACGGCACTCTTAGTTGATATTGATTACATAAAATGATACATTTATATCCATATCTTGAATTTTGTTGATCATTCACATGCATTCATAAATACATTTTAGGGTCTTGATGTTTGTCGATAATATGAAATATTTAATCCGGAAAGGACAGAACAAATGATGGTTAAATATAGAACCTTTTTCCTGGTTACAAAGAACTCTAAAGGGTTGTTATTATTGAACCCTTAAAAAGGCGTCTGTTAGAACCTTTTAGGGGTTCCAAATACGTCGTTCTGATGGAACCTTTGAAGGTTCTATATAGAACCTTTTCTTTAAGAGTGTATAATTACCACACTTTTTCATGACCTCATATTCATTCAAATATATGGGGCGCATGTACTGGAAATGGACCATTTAATGCTTCCTTTAAAGCCGAATGTGTCTGTCTGCGCATGGCATGGTGTGTGGTCTTGAATGGTTGCTGTTATTGTTTAGTATGTTTTGCGAGTTTCTTTGCACTCTCTAGAAGACATGTGACCTGCAGGAAGACATGCATATCCTTTTTGACAGTATTTGCTAATTGTTTATAATTATCACCGACCTCACACCAATTTAGACACTAAATAGAGGGCACATGCTGGACATTTACAATATCATTCGTCCTTTTTGTAAACAGAAAGCAGACCGCAGCCACTGAAGTTGGCATGTTGGGTCGAGAAACTGACTTTAAAAGCTAAATCTGTGTCGTTAATTTGTCAAGTTTTCAGCATGTCTAAATGAATATTTATCATGTCACCGCTTCAAGCAGTCGCAAATATCTTCAATCTTTTTTGACAAATCAGGATCTTGGTTATAATGCATGTTAAATAATAGAGCTCACCGGAGGTCGGGGTTTTGCTCTTTTGTCATCCGTAATAGAATCTTCTTTTCCCTCATTCCTTCTGCTGTCGCCAGGCCGGAGAGGCTCGAGGGGCCCTCAGGGGGACGGTGTGTAAGAGATGGACTCTGTAGCCAGGGGCCTAGAGGACGAAAATGCAAATGTAGCTTTTGATGGATGATAAAGATGGCTATAGGATGATGGATCTTAAGAGTTAAAGGAGTAGTTCACTTTTAAAAAAACTTTTGCTGATAATTTACTCACCCCCATGTCATCCATGTATTTCTTTCTTCAGTCGAAATGAAATTAAGGTTTTTGATTTTCTCCATATAATGGACTTCAATGGGGTCCAAAACGGTTCAAGGTCCAAATGAGAGTTTCAGTGCAGCTTCAAACGGCTTTAAATGACACCAGATGATGAATAAGAGTCTTATCAAGCGAAACGATCGCTCATTTAAAAAATAAAATTTAAAAGTTTAAAGTTTTATAAGCACAAATGCTCGCCTTGCTCTGTTCTGTGATGCGCATTCGTGACTCTCCTGTTCAAACTCAAAACGAACAAATCTTTTTTCGATTCATGACTCGAAGGGTCCTAGATAAGATTATTCATCGTCTGGAATCGTTCAAAGCCCTTTGAAGCTGCACCGAAACTCTCATTTGGACCTTGAACCGTTTGGACCCCATTGAAGTCCATTATATGGAGAATGTTTTCATCAAAAAACGTAATTTCTTTTCAACTGAAGAAAGAAAGACATGGACATCTTTGATGACATGGGGTGAGTAAATTATCAGCAAAGTAAAAAAAAAGTGAACTACTCCTTTAATAAGGAGATTAACACATAACGAGCCACGATTCTTCATTTTTACGTCTATTAAAATTACAATTTAAAACCAGTCCCTGTAATTTAAACATATTCAACAGACAATAACAGTCAAAAAACGTGAAGCCTGTTTTCAACTTTTTAACACCGCATTGAAATATTTCAAGCTCATGCCGCCCACAAAAGCGCTTTTGTGTGTGTGCGCGTGTGTGTGTTCCTCACTCGACTTGTCAGGTCCTCCCTAATAGCAGCTTTACGAATAAGTCTCAAACATCTGACCACTTTGTCATAATGCGAACGTGCTTGTCAGCAGGTCTGTGAATGTCTTACAGGATAGTTTAATTATAACGTCAGGCGGCGATACGCATTCTCCGTCGACTGACTGGCAGGTAGTCGCTCCGCCCGCCGTTCCGAGACTGGGAAGAAGAAGAGAAAGTCGTACCTCTACGGTCCGTGGGCAACAATTGTTCTCGAAAGCAAAATGCGAACGCTACCGTTAAAAGAACTCGGGCAAAATTCCTGTCACAGATGTAGCAGTTTCACGCCTCTCCTGTCAAGAGCCTCTCGCTTCAGTGCCGTTTCCGTCCAAAATGTAGTCCTTAGCATTGTTCGGCGTTTCTTCCTCAACAATAGTTCTCAAAATGATGAGTGCTATTATTTGCCTGCTAACACTGACACATAATTGGATGGTGTCTCCCTTAATCTGAGCTGTTAGGCAACAGCGTTGTCAAAACGCTGAACAAGTTATGAGATTAATTTCCTATAGAGCATTGTGAGCTTGTCACTCACAAAGTGCTTATGAATTATTTTTGGGGCACGCAGAAAGTTTGCACGTCACCTCGAGACGAGTTCAGAAAGATTCGGCTTTCAAATAAAGTCGCTCGTCGAGGGTAGTTGCCGAGCAGATTACGGTTTGTGCTTTGGCAAATTGATTATTAGAAGGTTACAAGAATGAGATGTTTATCACAATGCCACGTTTAAATATTAATGTCTTTATTAAGTCAGTACATTGTCACAAGCTTAAAGGAGTAGTTCACTTTTCAAAAAACTTTTGTTGGTAATTTACTCACCTCATGTCATCCAAGATGTCCATGTCTTTCTTTCTTCAGTTCGAAAAGAAATTAAGGTTTTTGATGAAAACATTCCAGGATTTTTTCCATATAATGGACTTCAATGGGGTCCAAACGGTTCAAGGTTCAAATGAGAGTTTCAGTGCAGCTTCAAAGGGCTTTAAACAATTCCAGACGATGAATAAGAGTCTTATCAGCGAAACGATCGCCTCATTTAATAAATAAAATTATTTAACCAAATTAACCAAATGACTCGGAAAAAGATTTGTTCATTTTGATGAACAAGTTCGAACAGGAGAGTCATGAAACTATATAAAACTTATTAAAAATTTTTAAATGAGTGATCGTTTTACTTGATAAGACCCTTAATTATCGTCTGGAATCGGTTTAAAGCCCTTTGAACAGTTTGAAGTTTGCACTGAAACTCATTTGGACCTTGAACCGTTTGGTCCCCATTGAAGTCCATTATATGGAGAAAATCCTGGAATGTTTATCAAAAACCTTAATTTCTTTTCAACTGAAGAAAGAAAGACATGGACATCTTGTGATGACTAAATTATCAGCAAAAGTTAACTCACTTCTTTAATGTAATTACCAGTCCAGCTCCACACTGTAAAGTTGCATAAAAGTAACATTTAAGCCAATGAAAAGATGTAGATTTTACCCATGGTTAATGGTGTTTAAGGCACAATCGCAAAGAGGCAGAAAGTGCACAAAGAAAAAATAAATCAATTATGAAAGTATTATTATAACTTTTAGTTTTTATAATAGTCATTTGCAACCTATATACCGTTTTGTTTTAGAAAACAAACAGTGTCATTGTTACATGTACGTTAAAACTCACAATCCCGTCGATTATCCAAAGGATGCACGAAATCTGCTAAATTGATAAATGCAAATGAAAACCAATTGAGTGCATTTTCTCATTAAATATCCTGAAATGCATGTTAAATTGGTGTATGTCACTGTTGAACTTTTAATTGACTGATGTGCAATAAATCAAAATATCATGTTTCTTTTGTGGAATGGCGTGATCTTAAAACCATTACACGCATTATCAAACCACAATTGATCATGAATGGTGTTCAACCCCTCCTCTTGGGTTTCCTCTTCGATTTAATAAAGTACAATAATGCATTCAAATTGCACTCGTTCTCATCTGGCTGTTTTTCTCTCTCTTTCTCCATGTGGCGATCCCCGTTCCTGCGTGTTCCCCGATCCCTCACTTCAGGTAAGTCATATATCCACAATCACAAAATCGACGGCCAGAGAGACTTGCAGTAAGAGACGCAGGCAAGGTCATGATGTCACAGCCCTGAAAAATGCGCCATTGATAGGGGTTAAGAGAAACGTCCACTTCACACACACTTTCGCTCCTTTTTTAGAAACAGGTGCTGCGTCGCATTTCTCCCCTCAGGCCTCCTGCAGCAGATAATGCACGCCATGACATTTGGTCCGGCTTAATACACCTCTTTGTCACAATCGCCGGCGTAATTGTCTTCTATAGAGCGGCATGCTTTTAATTAAAGTGAGTGGTAGGCTCTGACAGAAATGATTTATTTCATGCACTCCGCTATCGGGGTTGCGCGAAGCACGCATAAGCGCAGCCACAAAACACGCACGCCTCCGAGTGTCTCGGCGCACGGGGCAAATTAATTACAGCAAATCAAATTAAACAACGCCACCAAATCACACTGTCTATCTGTGTGTGCCGTGGCAGCCCCAACAAGAAGTTTATTGAAAACGAAGCAGGAAAACCGAAGGAGAGAGTGAAGCGTGGAGGAGAAGCGGCGACGGTTGGGTGGAGAGGGCGACTCAGATTAGGGAATTATTGCGTTCGTGTTTGAAGTGCGAAAGTGAGAATATCAGCCACTGTTGTTGGGTGTGAGAGCGAGTCCTTTTGCTCCACTTGTCAAGTGGGGTCGTTAAAAAGGGTTTCGTTCGTTTGAGGCTCTTTAGTCTCCTTTATTTTTGGTATGTTTTAGCTTACCTCAAGGGCATCAAAGACGTAGTTTTGTAATTTTTATATTTTTAGGTCAAACCGTTCATGTCTGTCAGTCATATAATGGAGGTCTATGGTCACCACCTCAGAGAGCATGCACAGAGAAGTCCAAATTAAACATGATTTAATGACTCGTAAATGTAAGTACACATTGATGGGCTAAGACACGAAACGAGCGGTTTGTGTGAGAAAACGAACAGTATTTATATCGTTTTTTACCGCCACATCCAAGTGATCTGAGTGCGCGGGTGCTTTGTTGCTGTGGTAACGAGGGTAAAAACGATATAAATACTCTTCAATTTTCTCACACAAACCGCTTGTTCGTGCTCTTAGGCCATCAATGTGTACTTACATTTACGAGTCATTAAATCATGTTTAATTTGGACTTCTCTGTGCATGCTCCTTGAGGTGGTGACCATAGACTTCCATTATATGGAACGCTTTGACCTAAAAATTTCAAACTGCGGAAATAAAGACACCTACATCTTGGATGCCCTTGAGGTAAGCTAAAACACACCAAAAATTAATTTCAAAGTGAACTATCCCTTTAAGGTTTAAATGCACTAAAGCAGCATTAACACAATTGATTAGAGATGTGGTCCAGCTGAATGCACACCAAATGTTTAATTGTCTTAAGGGACCTAAATTAGCCCAGTTCCTTCCCATAGCTTTTGTCTCGACGATTAAATCTCCGGAAAAGAAGAACTCTAAGATGCATTCGTTCCTTCTGGCTTAAATATACCTGTTTTTTGTCATCTGTTCGGTGGCTAAACAATTCAGCGCTTCTTAAACAATAGCCTTTCTTTGCTCCAACAGTGCTGCGTTTGAAAACATTCCTGTTATTCGTTTCAATGTTATAAAAGTTAATTAATTGTCCCATCCTGTCCGCTTGGGAGGTACAAACGTACGACTCGGAAAAAGTGATTACAGTGCTGCAGAACAGCATGAAAAACAAACAGCTATCTGTCATTTGAGGTTTAGCTTTCGGTGCGAGTGGCTTTCGGTGATGGTGGAAATAATTCAATTTAAAACCAAGTAATCCAAGCTCTTTGTTTTGGCAAGTCAGTTTCAAAGTATTAATCTTGCCTGTTGTGTAAATAAAGCATACTAATTTATATCATAAAATATGACTTTTGCGGCTTGTTATACAATCAATTTCAGTACATCTAACATGAAACCTAAATTGCCAGAGTTCTTATGGACTTGTTCGACAAACAAAAAATAGTTTTAACATCTATTTTTACATCCATGAATATATTCTTAAGTGGCTGTGACTGTTATAACAAAATTAAAAATCCAAGATAATCTTAAATTCACACTGTAAAAAAAAAATATTTATAAGATTTGTTATCACAACATGTTTTCTTTTGTCAAATCAACTTAAATAATTTATTTAGTTGAGAAAACTTATTATTTTGAGTTTCTGTAGATTAAATCAATCTCCTTCATTGTGTTAACTCACTTTTTCTAGTTCAATCAACTTAAAATTATTTAATTTTTTAAGTTCAACCAACAATATTTTTTACAGTGTACCATTAATATGGCTAATTTTATTTAGATTCTCAATAATTATATTTTATGTTTATGAATCACTTTTTTGGTGTTAACTTATGATAATGTTAAAGTTTATGTATTACAAACTTGTCGCATGTTTACACAATTTTGTTTACCAAATAAAGTGATACATTGTCCCAATGCCCACACTGATTTGTTATCACAACATTGTCAAATCAACTTTAATAATCTATTTAGTTCTGATAACTTATTATTTTCAGTTCCTGATAATTAAATCAATCTCCTTTATTGTTTTAACTCACTTTTTCCATTTCAATCAACTAAAAATTAAGGTAAATTTTTAAATTTTAATTTAAGTTAAACCAACAATATTTTTTACAGTGCAGCTACAAAATAATAATATTTTACAATAACATATTTGCATATCTTCCTGTACTTGCTGTAAAATAAATAAATAAATCATTTTTTTAGTTATGCATTATAAGTCCTTAAAAAAGTTGTCAACATTACTACTTTTGGGTGAATTAATCTTTCATAATTTATTTTCAAACCGGTCTACAGATGTTTATAACCCATTAAGGTTTGTCAAATACATTGTTATCTGTAACAAATATGTTAGAGATAACATACTGAAATGTTCCCTGTTCATTTTAAACATTTCTATGTAAGTTTAAATGTGCTTCTCGAATAGAGAGAGAGGGAGTTATTATTATTTTCACTCCCTCATGGTGAATTTCTCTATTGTTTCTTGTGTGTGCACAAAATGAAGGATTCTCTCTTTTGGGCCACTCCTGTGAGTTTTAATTAAATAAGGGTCATGTGTATAGTCCACCTCCCACGTTTAAAGGAATTTAATCTGGAGTCAAGACACAAGTGTGTGTATGTATGTGTGTGTGTGTGTGCGTCCCTCAGTCTCAGCCATGTCACTCATAGCCGTGACCCACCGTACCCAGGGCTGTGCCGGTCGGTGTGAATGGAGCCGGTGTGTGTGTGTGTGTGTGAGATTGAAAGTGAGACAGACTTGCACCTGCACCCTTAATAAATGTAGTCAAGCAGCCTGGACATCTCTCTTATTCCCCTGTGTGTGTGTGTGTGTGTGTGTGTGTGCTCCCCACTATAACAGCCTTTATTTTAACTTGTGGGTGAATTAGTCTTTTAGCATATTCACACTCATTTAGTTTCAACTTCTGTATGTCTCTCTTTGTAAAACACAAAAGGAGAAACTTTAAAGAATGTTCACGCTGCTCATTCCCATACAGTGGAAGTGAACGGGGACTGGTGATGTCAGACTCCAAAACGTGACAAAATAGAGGTGAATACTGCGCTATATTCCAAATGTTCTGAGTTTATAGAATAGAATTTTATTAGAATAGAATTATGAAATTTCATAACCGTTTCTATATAAACACTTAAAATGCTGAGATGCGTGCTATTTTTAGTCTTGTACATTGTGCAGGTGCCATAAAATTGCCGCTTTTAAAGATTTATCTTCATAACGTCGGTGTACAGATTTTAATTAAAAAGCAAAGACTACAAGATGCATGTAATTCAAACAAGGCAATTATTTCAGTTTTATGCTGACGCCATTACCATAGAGACCCGCGTCATGTCAGACCCACAACTACACTCCATTTAGCCTGTAGTTTATGCTGATCAATGGTTGGCAATTACAGCTCAAACCTTTTGAAAACCTTCAGCTGAGAGAGACACAGACACACACACACAGAGAGAGAGAGTATTATTGAAAAGTCCTGAACAAATACTGTGTAATTGGCTCGGGCCAACAGGGTAATTGGCTTGTTCGAAGTGGGAAAAAGAGGAAAGCGTAACCCATAGAGGAGAAAGTCAGGGGGAAATGTTAATATTGCACTACTGCTTAAAAATTATGATGACTTCAGCAGCGGAGCGGAGCTAAGGTGAGAGCGGATGGAGTGTCGAGCTTCAGACAGCGGCAGGTAAATAAGCATATCATTAACAAAGGATTGTTAGCGTGTATTTTTTCTCAGGGGCTAATGTATTCAAAGAGGAGAGCGGTGGAGGGAGAAAGGCAGTTTTGCGCCTGAAGTGCCACTATTGGAGTGGAGGAAGAAAGGACTAAGTAATATTGCGCTGAATAAGGGCTTCTGCTCTCTCCGGAGGTCAGGGCCTCCCGGTGGACGGGTACGAGCGTCGGGGGGAGGGTGATGGAGAAATAATTAGTTAACACTGGATAAACAAAGAGAGGCTCACACACACAAACACAAACTTTGTACTTTCCAGCGACAACTAACAAACTATCGTAGACACAGTGTAACACTGTTCAAATATGTCTGTAAAAAATGTTGGTTTAACTAAAAAAAACTAAGTAACCTTGGTTGCCTTAAAACTTTAAGTTCATTGAAATGAAAAAAATTGAGTTTGAGAAAGGCAAATATGATGTTATCTGAACCACATAAATGATCTAAGTTGATTTGACAGAAGAAAAAACATTATGATAACAATTTTTTTACAGTGTGCATACATTTTCTAGCTATCTTGATCAGTTTCTTTATTATATATATATTTAATAATTTTTTTTTTACCTATTTTCCCTGTTTAAAGCACACAATTTTGCTACATTTATTTTAACTTATTTTTTTAAACATGTTAAAGAAAAATACAGGTTAAGAATCTAAATTATGATTGTTTTGAAGTGTGATAATCAGTATGTAAATGAGAACATACACAAAAAAAAACTCTGCCAGCAACACGACAAAGCTATCTAAGACACAGTGTAACACTGTTCAAATATGTCTGAACATATGTCTGTACACTGTAAAAAAAAAAAAGTAACCTGGTTACCTTAACTTTAAGTTCATTGAAATGTGTCCGGACTACATTAAACAGTTTTTGTGTTTCGAATATGTGGAGATGAAAGTTGTGGAACAGATTAAGATCAGTACTTAATGCCCAAGTATGACTGGCTGTAGAAATGACGTATTTGCAAGGTACAAGAGAGAAGAAGGTTATTAATTAGGTGACAGTTTATTTATATTTTTCTCATTTTTAGTTCTTTTTTATGCAACTTATTATTTTCATGTATATAAACAGGTGAAGATGTATGTTGTTTTTGTTTTTTGGTTTGTATAGACAAATCAGAATCAAGAAGTGTTTGGCAACAATGACCAGTTAATTAATTAATAAAGTAGTGGAGATGGGGTAGGATTGAATAAAGCTAATGCTTGTTCCTACTCCTTTTCGGACATGTGTAAGTTAAAATCGTTTTTTGTTACTAATTGTTATTGTGATTGTTTTTTTTACCTGTTCCAAATAAAAACTTTTCATTCATTCATTCAAATTGAAAAATTGAGTTAATACAATGAAGGAGATTGATTTAATAATCCGAAACTCAAAAATATGATGTTATCTGAACCACATAAATGATCTAAGTTGATTTGACAGAAGAAACCCGTTGTTGTTTTTTTTACAGTGTATGTTGCTGGTCACCAGGATAGGATGCTTGTAAGTTGGTAAGACTTCCCTGGTTGACCAGTTTTAAGGTTTCCTGGTGGCATGCATGGCTATATTTGGACCTGTGTCTATTAAACAGGGAATAAGCCTCCCCAAAAGAAATATGGCAATATTTTTATGATTGGTGCTACCTCTGTATATCTCTTTTCTCTCTTTTTTGAGATAGAGATACGAGTTGACGTTTGCGATTCTACAGAGATGATGGCTATAACACACTCTTTCTATGCTTAGGTTTCCTCATTCCCCCTTATATAATATAGAGTCCTTTCTCCTTTAGGAAAGGTGTAACTTGTGTGAAAAATAGGTGGCATAAATCAGTGGTATTTTTTTAGACCAAGGCTGGTGTTTACACACACACACACCGAGGCTCTTAAATCCCCAGGTTGTGTATATGCATGGGCAAGGTGGGGAGTGTCACGCTGGTCAACATTTCTGGAGGATTATTTGATTAATGCTGAGGGCTGCAGTGTGTTTAGACAGGGTCATGACCCCTGGGCATCCATTTAATCAAATCTCTCTTTCTCAGCTCACCCAGAGGAGGTCAAAACTAATACAGCCTCCCTGGTCTCCCTTTCTCTCCCTTTCTTTGATACGTGCAGCCGGTTTCCAATGCATGAATGAGAGGTGTGCGTGCGTCTGACGCGAGACCGGGAGCGTCTGGAAATCTGAGTGTGTGTATTCGCCTGACAAAACTGACCCCAAAAGTTAGCGATTCAAACAAAACAAAGCACAAAGACAATGATCCATTAATAAAAGGTAAAAAAAGAGTCTAAAGTATGTTCTCATTTCTATACTGATTATCACACTGCAAAATTTAGATTATTAATCTGTATTTTTCTTTAACATGTTTAAAAAAATGTAGTTAAAATAAATTGTGTGCTATAAACAGGGGAAAATAGTAGCCAGGAGGGTAAAAAATGATTTATTAAAGATATATATATCGGAAAGGTGTGTGCATATATATATATATATATATATATATATATATACACTTGATATGTATTTAATGAAATCATTTATATATATATATATATATATATATATATATATATATATATATATATATACACCTTTGAATATATTAATAAATAATTTTATATATATATATATATATATATATATATATATATATATATATATGTATATATATATATATTTATTAGGGATGGGCAACGATTAATCCGATTAATTAATACAAATTTCGCATCCGAAATAAAAGTTTGTGTTTACATAATATATGTGCGTGTAGTGTGTATATGATTAACTTGTATATATAAATACACACACATGCATGTATATATTTAAGAAAATATACTGTTATTAATATATCAAATATTTATATTTATATATAATATTAATTATGTATAAATATATATAAAGTATATATATATATATACATGGCAAATATTACTTAAATATATACATGCATGTGTGTGTATTTATATATACAAATTAATTATACACCCACACATATATTATGTAAACACAAACTTTTATTTTGGATGCGATAATAAGTTCCATCCTATATATATATATATATATATATATATATATATATATATATATATATATATGTGTATAATAAAGAATACTGATCAAGATTGCTAAGAGAATGTATGCATACTGTAAAAAATTCTGATCAAATCAACTTAGATCATTTATGTGGTTCAGATAACATAATATTTTGAGTTTCTGATTATCAAATCAATCTCCTTCATTGTATGAACTCAATTTTTCAATTTCAATGAAACTAGGCAACCAGGTTACCTAATTTTTTTAGTTACCAACAATATTTTTTCACAGTGCACGCAGTATTTTAGCTGGTTTCGTAAGCCACAACGACTCAAGATAAAAGAGCCAGCGTTGGACTACATATTCTGAAAAGGAGATGGACATGGCGTCACACAATAGGAATTAGCCAGGCCAAAAATGCGTCCTGATTCTTTTCGCCACTGAGTGGCTTCTGACAATGGACGCTGCTCCGCCTGCCCGGGCCGGACAGAAATTAGAGCAAAGACCAGCACAGTCAAGTGTCAGAGCAGAGAGCCGGACCTTTTGTGATGTTTCCAGTGAGATTAGGGAAAGTGCGCTTCATTGAGACCTCGGATTTATCAGTAATTATCACGCCGCTGCTTCCACACAGACCTAAGCCTTCTGGGGCGAGACGGGTGAACCGCTCCCCATTGCATTTTATTTTCATTAATCATAGACATGTGAAGTCTTAACTAAGCCCCCGATGCTGGCGGACTGTTGGCATTCTCACTGACTGGACCCAAGTATGCGACACAAAAACGGCGGGGCGGCATGCATGAATCTAGTCTGTCGCGAGTGGTTGGTGTGCGTTCATTCTTCTTTATTTGGACGCGGGAGCCGAGGGGGAGGGTTGTAGTTAGACGGGCTAATGTGGGTGAATTGCAAGGGAAAACCTCTGCAGCTGAAGGCCTCGAGAGAGAATGGAAGTCGAGAGGGAGAATAATGGCTAGGTGATAACAGTCACGCCTGGGGCAATTCGTCTGTCCTCTGTGCATGCCGCTCACTAAACAGTTAAAGATTCACGAGAGGAAGATGTGTGTGCGTTAACAGCTCCCTGGGTAATAGGACTACAGGCGCAATCGCTGGAACAACAAGGTTATTCTTCAGGACGTTATTACTGACATCTGTGTGCTAGTTAAACAGCTTGCGAATATGCTGATAAAACTGGGAGCTAATTTACAGTGCCATAGAGCCAACTTCACCTTCAGTTATTATCTGAAAATATTTATCACGGACTGTTGAAAAGTCTGAAATTAAATGCTTTACGGCCATTTATCTCTCAAACAGTAGAGCAAGCAGTGGCCACTGCGGTTATTACGAGACTTGCTGTTTGTTAAAAACAAACTGGAATAATATGAGATAAGAGCATGGTGCGAGGGAAGGGAAATTTCTGCGCTCTTGGGTAAACACGGCTGCAGAATCAATTCGCTAATCTGTCCATTCTCTGATTGAGGCCCGGCGCAGGAAACGCGCAACGTGTTCACCCTTTCCCTGTCTGACCTTTTCTCCTTTCCAGAACTCCGTTTTGAAATTCATATATAGGTTGTGAAAGTCTGAGGTCGTTTATGTTTTCCTCAGCACTTTTGCTCCCCTGGCGGAGGCTTGAGTACTAACTGAGAAGAACCTCCAGCTATGTGACTTTAATACAAGAAGTAAAGGTGTGTTTTACTGTTGGTCAACCTGTAGACCCAATAAGTGCCTCCTACATAAATCAGTCTCTTTCCACTTGGGATACAAACGGTTAATCGATGAATTATCGACAAGAATTTACTCGATTAAATTGAATGTCGGCTTGCGCCGAAGTTACGACGTCACTCTGTAGGCCAAAATGCGGAAGTGAGTTAGCTCTTAACGGTTCCCTCGCTCTAAAGCCTATGGGATTTTTAATGTTTTTTTTTTTTTTGCTAAATCGCCTGAAATAAGGTCTGTGGTGAACAAAGCCTCTAAATATTTTCACGTTTTGATCTATGACCTATAACACACAGTTATAACCTAATTGTGGTTTTTTAAACTTTATTGTGTTGTGTAAAATCTTTATAGGCTTCAAAATGTATACATTTTGGAGTCACTTGTAAATATTATCTTGATAGACAAACGTGTCAAGGGTCACAACTCTTTGTTAAACATCATCACGTCATCACTTCAGCACTCTAATGAACATTGCGAACAGTGACAAGATGTTCTCACGTGAGAAAAGCCGACACAAACTTGAGGCGGCAAAAAAATAAACCAAACATGAGGCGGTAAAAACAAAGTGGAGTTTCGTCAGATATTGACTACCAGCCATACGGCGTGCTAACCTCGAAAATCCAGCTGTATTCTAACAATAACTTAGCTCATACCTGTCAACACTCCCGTTTTTTCCGGGCTTCTCCACTGTCTTTTAGTCCTATCTCCCGGACCGCTTCCGGTTTGTTATTTTTCCGAAACTAGTTTAACTGTCTGTCACACTATGACAGTAATGGTCACACTTCATACATGGTGTGCTTCACTTCGCATAGACACGCAAAAGGGGTGTTCGAGGCGCACGGCACATACAATACAATACTGGCGATAGTTCAACAGGGAGCGCGCAGCTCTTAAAGGGGCCACACCTTATTTCCACTCGTTACAAGTTGTACATTTGACTTCCCCTCAGCCTATATTATAAGTGCTGCTGCTAATGTTTCAAGTTTTTTATAAAAGTAGTTTACCAGATAGATTAGTATATGTAGGCTTAATATAGTGTAGGTAGGATAAGCCTACCCATATAGATTTTTGGTAAGCTTCCTTTACAGTCCAGTTACCCATGTAAATACTATGTACTTATTTTAGTAACTACAATTACTGGGAAATAACTAGTACTAACCCTGAACCTCCCCTAAACCTACCCTGTTCCATGTACTTACCTTATATTAGTCAGTACTTTCTAGGTAAGTACACCTGTAAGTACCCTGTAAGTACTGTACTGTAAAAGGGAAGTTACCCAATTTTTTTTTAAATGTATTTTATGTTGCTTAATGTTTCACATGCAACAGGTGAGCCAGTGCACAATTATTTTTATGTATTTAATTTTTTGTGCATAATTTATTTTGTTAAACTACTATAAATGCCATTATTCATTTACAATAAAACATCAATTGAGCAATATAACATGCATTTTGTATTCAGTATAGCAATATTTAGCTTTTTATGTTAAATTGATACTGTGAGAAATTTACATTCTCAGGAAAATAGGCGCTTATCAGTTAATCGTTAATCAGATCGACAAGGTTGATCAACTAATGATTAATGAATTAATCGATAATTTGCATCCCAACTTTCCACTCTTGTCATCTTTTTTAGAAACCGCAAGGCTCGGATGACTGATCAAACTCCACTAAGTTCTCTTTCGGCTTAAAACACTAATTAAAAACGAAAGTGGTGCAAATTGAAAGCGATACGAGAGATAGGCCTTTGATATTTGCAGATATCAGTTCGTTCTGCTTGCATAAGCTCGCAGTGCGAGCGAGAAACTTCTATCTCTGCCTGACAGAGTTCGCACGAAGAGAACATCAGTTTCCCCAAGAACGTGAACAAGGGGAGAGAGCGAGACTTCTGTGAAAGACAAGAGAGATTATGCTAATCTGAGCGCTTTTTGATTCTGAGTCCCCGGAGGTTACTCCCGCAATGGTTATTTACTTATTCGCGCCATCCAGATAACTGGGCAAGATAATGGCCCCCACTACATATCACTGGCTTCATTTCACCACTAATCCTCTTCCCCTCCAGAGTCGACTCCTCTTTGCCCAAGTAATGAGCTGTAAAATTTAATAATTCACTTTTTCCTCCTTGTGAGGAGTCAATCCTGAGTAAGATTCGATTGGAGAAGTCCTGCACTGATGCCGATCGATGGGATGAGCAAATTGTTTCAGGTTACAAACTGATAAGCTTTTTCCCCTTTACGAGACTTCGAACTTCTCTTGGATCTCCGTTGCAGTAGAGAGTTTGTTTTCTCTGCAGATCACTATTGGGTGCTTTCGTTATCAGATATTTATGTTAATTCTCTTAACTCTTGTTTGTACCTTGTGACACCCCAGCACCAGAACCATTTAGAAAGTAAGGTTTGGTCGACTGGCTTGCACCAATGGCTCTTCACTGGAAATTCTACTTGTTAGAAATTGTAAACCGACACTCTTAGAAAAAAAGGTTCTATATATGAAGCATAGGGTTCTTTACTTAACTCCAAAGAACCTTTTATGCAAAAAAAGTTTCTATAATGACAAGAAAGAACCCTTTTGGCACAAAAGTTCTTTATAGGCTATTATTCATTCATACACTCTAAAAATTCTGGGTTGTTTTAACCCAAATTTGGGTCAAACATGGACAAACCCAAATGTAAGATTAAAATTAAAGCTACACTGTGTGATTTTTACCCCCATCTAGTGGTGAAAAGGTATATGACCATCCAGTGAATATTAGTTTCTTGTTCCTCTCAATTCCGATTTCGTTTTAACTCCTACAGTGGCACAATGTAGTCCAAGATTAACATGGCTTCCAGTTCGAACCTACGTCCATGAGTGTTAACTCAAACATAAACGCGAAAGGCGAAGTTTGAATTAACGGGTATGTCCCTCTTTGGCTAATGTACTTTCAAGATGGAGGGGCAACATGACGGACCGACATTAGAACCCCTTACCCGTATGGCATATTATACACTCACGAGAATACTTTATTACTTGAACGAAGTAAATAAACACTAATGAGCACATATATTTTTTAAAGAACTAAGTGTTTTTAGCTAAGAATAAACTAAAAGAGTTACACAGCATAGCTTTAAAAAATTTACAAAAAAAGTCATTCAAAAATTTTAAATTAAAATTTTTAACCCAACATTTGGATTTGTCCATATTTTACCCAAATTTGGGTTTAAACAACCCAGCATTGTTTAGAGTGTATATTACATTATTCTGCAACATTTTGTAGTTGTAATTCAAATTATTGTTTATTAAACTGTAATCATGCTGATTATTTGGAGGAAAAACTGAAATGGCACTCTTCGTGTGATATTGATTAATATAAATATATGCATTTTCTAACCCCCATATCTTGAATTTTGTGATCATTCACATGCATTGATGCTTGATGTTTGTCAATAATATGAAATATTCAATCAGGAAAGGACAAAACAAATGGTAATGAATGAACCCAAAAGGTTCCCAAATAGAACCTTTTATCCTGGTTACAAATAACCTTTCAGGGGTTCCAAAATACGTAACGCTGAACCTTCGAAGGTTCCATATAGAACCTTTCCTTCTAAGAGTGTGCATTGATTGTAGACTAGATGGTCAAGGCTCAAGGCTTAATTTGTAAGTTTGATTTGTACAGTCTTTTTTGTTTTGATCCTGTTGCCTGGGACCAAGCAGAGCTGTTATGGTCTAATCTGACAGTGGGATATCTGGCTTGTGATATATAGTTGATGTTCCTTCTGAGCGTATGGGTATTTGTTTGTTTTCTAATGTGATTCAGATACTCTTTCCAGGCCCATAAACTGAGTCACAAGAGGTTATGTTAAAAGAACTTACATGTATCTCCTCTTTTTTTAACTTTCCTTCACCCTCACCCCGGCTGTTTAGGCTAAATGGATACCTGTAATTCATCTTTGCACTCAGCGTCGAGAGCGTTTATGTGGATTCTGAGTGTTTCTCCTTTCTCTCTCGCTCTACCCCTATTCTCGGCTCTCATTCCAGCTTCTGATCCCAGACAATGAAAACAATAGATGGGAGCCTCTTTCGCTCGTCTCTTTTCCCACACCCCACCATTCCCATTTCATGCTCTGCCTGTCGGGACTCTTTTGTGGACGGCATTAATTCCGGCCACAGCTGGATAAACTTTCAGCAAAAACAATACAGTCTTGTATTTGTTTATTTATTCGTTTAGTCATCCTCCGCTCTCACGACCATCTGCCTGGTGTATTAACATGCACAAAAAAGCTTCTTTCTAACTTTCATTCTCATTAGTATTTACATGTGATGTTCTCAGTTTGTGGACAAGGCATTTAGTCTTGGTTATTCGACTTTTTAAAGGGGTTGAGTGACATCAGTAGCTTCGCAGGTGCTCACCGTCGCAATGGAGCCGTAAGATTCCAGCCAGAGAGGTTCACCCCTTGTGTTCGGATCGCTCTGAGACTAGAGGGGAAATGGGCTGGAAAAAAGTCTGTTATCTGCCAGCAGTGGCAGTATAGTTACAAAAGGATGTTTATATGGCTGGCCCTGTTGATATTAGATTAAAATAATGGAATTTGACCATCTTATGGAGCCATTTCTGGACTGCATTAGGAACTGACTGAATTTACTGCACACAATACACTCTTGTTTGTTGAATGTTAAAATGTGCTAAATGCACAAAAACATAGGTGATTTGTTTTTGCTTTCTAAGTAATTTATTGGGTGATAAAACCTGAAAATAGTCAAAAAAAATATTTTTTTAGGAAACTCTGAAGTCATGTCTTCATATATATATATCAGGCCGGGAAAAAGTTAATCACGATTAATCGCATCCAAAATAAAAGTTTGTGTTTACATAATATATGTGTGTGTAGTGTGTATAATTATTTTATATATATATATATAAATACACACACATGCATGTAAACATTTAAGAAATATTTGCATGTATATACTTTATATATATTTATACAAAATTAATATTATACATAAATATAAATATTTGATATATTAATAACACATTTTTCTTAAATATATACATGCATATATGTCTATTTATATATACAAAATAATTATATTTTGTAGTGCTTTATTCAATACAGATGGTTTCAAAGCAGTTTAACAGTGATTTCAGTGATGCAAACATAGTCCTTGTAGTTGATAATTTTTTATATATAACTACTTTTCCAAAAGGATAATTTTGCTGTTGTTTACAAGTAGCTTGTGGCATAGCAAACCATTTCAAAGCAGCTTTTCCCGACACTGCGATAAAGCGATTACCCCACTGTTCGGTCCTAACCTTTCAAGAACATTGCAAGGCATTCTGGGTTTCCAGTCAGCGGCTTATTCAGCATCCCTTTGCGCTGCTAAAACGCAGCTGATGGCCACCTCAATAATTCACGACTCTTTCTGTGTTTGGTCATCATTTTCATAGGTGCCTGTCTTCTGGGCTGTTTTCAACTGCTCCATCATGTTAGTATGAATAATACATGTAGTATTATTTTACATAGGTGTTAAGTTACAGAGGGGCCGTGCTGATGTCCTTGGGCTATAATAGGGTGGGACACGTACAAAAACAGTGACGTGCCCCAGAGGACAGGGCAATTGTCATTGATATGAGGCACACAGGTGGATGTTTCATTGGAAAATGCCTATGAGGCAACAGTCTTGCTTTTAATTTGAACAAATCAGGTGCAAAACGACCACACTTTACAAATTGTATAGGGTTGCTAACGTCATGAAGTGTGTAACAGTTTAAATATATTGTTTCTGCACAACAATAATTGAATCTGTTATGACTGAATAAGTCAATGCATTCTTATCCTTTCATATGACATTTCGTCGCAATACTACGCACATGGCACCCTTTATCGTCAATATAACATGCACTGTTATGGGTAGGTTTAGGTCTGTGTCTCATATTGACGCTAAACGATGCCACTCACCTTTATGACGTCTTGGGTTTGCGTGTTATATTGCCGCTAAAGGGTGCCATGTGCAAAGTATTTCGACGAAATGTCATATGGCGTCATCTATATGACGCAAAGGACGGAGCGGGCTTGGAATAAGTGCATTCACCATTATTTCAAAAGGTCTGATACAAAATGATGAAGCGACGTTTCACGCATAGTTACCGCAGGGAGAAAACAAAAGAATAGGAAGTATCATCAGCAAAACATGAAATGGCTCAGATTTACTGTAGAGCGAGTACTGAACACAATCAAATGTTAGTGTCACTGTCACTTGATGGTGGATTTGCGATCAAAATATTGATTTAGAAGATGTTAAAAATGATAGTTTTGAGAATTTTTTTAGATGGCGAATATGAGCCAGATGCTGAATCTACTGGGAAATGAGGACAGGGATGATGGTATCAAACATCTGCTCAAGCTAAACCCTTCCAAGCTCCAAAAGGCAACAAAATATGCTTTATTTTATTCTTCTGTAATTGTAACTCTAACATCAGGAGAGATTTATATTATCGCTACAGGTTTATCAGTCTAATGCCTGGTTCAGATTACACGATTTTAGCCTGATTTTGGCACGATCCGATTTGACGTAAGGCGTCGTGGGATTCGTAAACACAACGGGCGTCGGGACGCAAGATTCGATCGTATCATCTCGTATAGTGTGTCATAGTGGGCGACGACCTACAAAAACGACATCAAGACAAAAAGACTAGCATGTTTAATTTTTTTAGCGGTCGTCACAGGACGGTTCCGTCACATGTATGAGGTCGACCAATAGCAGCACAGAAGCTTTTCCGTACACAACTTTCAAAAATGGCGAAACAGAAGAGAGACAGATGGTGCTAACGTTAAAACTAAAAGTAAAAATATATAAGAAAACAATATTCTCTTTGGAGGATTGACAGCCCATACTGTCCTCTTCCAGCAATCCAGGAATGTGTCCATTGTCGGGTTTTCTTTCTTTTTTAACTTTTTTTCAAACACAGGACAGCCAATGCAACACTCACCGCTTCATCCATTGTTTGTTTACGTTCGTTCGGAAGTCACTCGCTACTAGTTTCGCCTTCTCGATGACATCACGCGCGCCATTAAAGACGGCATGCGATGACTGGTCAGAAAGCAACGTGTACTCTGACATGTGTCTTGTCAACGACTCGACAAGATTTTAGGAGTCAAAATCGCGTAATCTCACACAGTGACTATCGTAACAAACAAAAAAAATAGTTGCTAAAGACCCAAATATGCAATTATGATTGGCGAAACATTAAGGGTTTACTAATGGAATTTCACTTTAAAGTGTTACCAAATTTAGTTAAAATAACATACTTAGTTTAATGAATAATTAATTGCATGTTTCAACATTCTGTGTTGTTTCAACCTTTGTTTTAAACCCAAATTTAAAATCAACGGTTGGGTTTGTCCATATTTGACCCAAACATAGGCTGAAACAACTCAGCGTTTTTTAGAGTGAATATTTGCTGAACATAATGCCCTAATATACACTCTCAGAAAAAAAGGTACAAAAGCTCTCACTGGGACTGTACCTTTTCAAAAGGTAAACTTTTGTCCATTTTAGGTGCTAATATGTACATTGTAGGTGCTAAAATGTACATTTTAAGTGTTACAATGTACATTTTAGGTGCTAATAATTATGTACATTTTAGGTGCTAATAATTATGTACATTGTAGGTGCTAATATGTACATTTCAGGTGCTAATTTGAACATTTTAGGTGCTAATATGTCCATTTCAGGAGCTAATATGTACATTCTAGGTGCTTATGTCCATTTTAGTTGGTAATATTTACATTTTAGGTACTAATATTTACATTTTAAGTGTTAATATGACCATTTCATGGGCTAATATCTCCATTTTAGGTGATAATATGTACATTTTAGGTGGTAATATGTACATTTTAGGTGCTAATATGTACATTTTAGGTGGTAATATGTACATTTTAGGTGCTAATATGTACATTTTAGGTACTAATATGTACATTTTAGGTGCTAATATGTACATTTTAGGTGCTAATATGTACATTTTAGGTGCTAATATGTACATTTTAGGTACTAATATGTACATTTTAGGCGCTAATATGTACATTTTAGGTGCTAATATGTACCACTAAGGTACCAATATGCAGCCTTTCTGTACAAAAGTGTACCTTTTGAAGAGGTACAGCCCCAGTGACAGCTTTTGTACCTTTTTTTTCTGAGCGTGTAATGTATATATTTAATATAAAATTCTGATGCAGTCTTGGGCATTGATGTAGCAGGTGTACAGCTGATCTATATCAACATCCCCTGTCTGCTTGTCCATGTGTCCGTCTGGTCTCTTTATTCTCCACACCGCTGTGTCCCGCTGACCCCTCGTGGCTCTTTTCATTACTGGCATTCCAACAATGTATTTGTGTAAAAAGGAATCAATTAAATTCAAATCTTTCTGAAAGCAGGCTTTGCTAGAAAAACACGGGCCGGCCAATGTTTAGTTTGTGCATCTTTTTTTCCAGCTCTGTTCCTACTTGTTCAGGTTGTATCCCTATTTTATTATGATTGTTTTTAATAAATGCAATACAAAAAGCTTACCGCCTTAATTGCTTTAAACAAAGTCGGACAACAATCATCTCTATTTTCTTTTCATATCGCATCGTTGTTTTTCTTTTCCTCCTCGGCCTCATGTTCTGGGATGACCCCGGGTCGTACTCGCTGAGTAATCCGTGCATGTTTGCCGACCAAAATCATTTTGTAATAAGGAAAAAATCCTAGTAAACAGAGATGTAAAAGTTTGGCCAAGAAAGGGAGTAAGGAAATCTCAAGGCTTTCGATCTCTTGGATTTGTCTTGCTAGCGGGACGCAGGCTAAAGGAGTGATGGGAGGAAAAGGAGGGGTGTTGTTTTCCTAATCCATTTGTCCCATTCCTTTGGAAGTGTTTGCAGTCAAAACTGTCTTGTGTTTTTGACATGCTGGGTTTCAGAAGTGAATCGAACCACATGCTTAACGCAAGGTCATCAGCAGAGCACAAGTTCTGGTAGTTACGCACAATTTTGTGATGTTTGACCCTAAAATGTGTTAAAATACTGGCGTATGATGTGGAAGTATCTGTTTGTCCAAACAATGGACGTCAGAGTGGTGCAGAAACGGCACTCTTCAAATTGAATTCCAACAAAGTCGACATTGTTGTCACGATAGTCGTATTTGACGAAATAATACCTGAAAGAGTGTCGGTGCAGAACATGTCAAATTACCAGGTCGTTGACTTGAAAAGACACCTCAGAAACGTCTCTCGAATGCTTGGCGGCTGTCGCTGTAATTTAGAACAAAGGTGTGTGAATGTTAATTGATTTTCTATTTATGGTAGATGTCAAGCACTATTTATAATGAAACTTCACGCGAAAAGAAGCCACGTCGAGAGCTTCGTTCTCTCCTGCAGGATTTCATTAGCAGCCTCACACCGCCGCGGTTTGATTCTTCACAGGAAGTTAGCGGAGGGAGGGAACGTGAATGGACTTCATTTCCCAGGTATCCCTAGTGCTGTCCTCCACCCTCTCCCCGTGTGTCCTTTCAACCACCCCTCTTAACATTTTTCCTTCTATCTATCTCTCCTGTGGCTTGTGCAGATAATGAGACAATGGCGCTCCAGTGTTCTTGTAAGCCCCTGTAAACATGGAGCTGCGAGGAGTTCAAAGGATTTGTTAAATTATTGACATTTAATTGGAGGTGCTTTTGTGCCGGTCCGCAGCTCAGATGCTATTCGCCAGCCCTGGTGTCGCCATGGCAGCTAATGAGCACAACAGCCATTCAGGCAGTCAGGGGTCGAGGTAGGGGCCTCGGGGGTCTCAAATACTTTCATTGTGTCACACAAGTGCTCCTGGACACGGATGAAACGGGAAGGCATTTTTCCTTCTTTTTTTCTAAAGGAGAGGAAAGAAGAATGGAAGTGCGATATGTTGTGAAAGGAGAAATACGATTGAATTGGACGACAGGCCGATACCCAGAGGAACGTTTTATTGCTCGGGAGTTATTGCTCTTCATCGCTCATCAGGTTCAGTTGTATTGAGAGATATCAAATAGATGCAATTAGACCGATCTACCTTTTTATGTAACTGATTTCTAAAACTCCGTCTTGAAGAAAGACATTAGATGACTAACTTGTAAAATTATTTTGAGAATATTCATCCTCATTCAACCAGACCCAGGTCGCCTGTCCTAATAAATTAGCAGAATTAAGCAAAATTCTCAAGCTATTTGTCAAGCTTAATTTAGTTTCAATCTACTGAGAAATTTAATATATTTTTTAATTCATTTATATATATTTTTTAATTTTATATATATAAATGTATATATAATTTAAATTGGGACCCTAAAAAATAAATAA
The DNA here is from genome assembly GCA_030378365.1 of Hybognathus amarus. Taxonomy (NCBI): domain Eukaryota; kingdom Metazoa; phylum Chordata; class Actinopteri; order Cypriniformes; family Leuciscidae; genus Hybognathus; species Hybognathus amarus. The sequence continues at coordinate 69,079 of JAQIUQ010001562.1, forward strand.
ATACATTATATATATATATATATTATTTTTTTTTGGGTCCCAATTTAAATAGAATATAAAATTTAAATTGGGACCCAAAAAAAAATAAATAAATAAATAATATACAGTATATTTGGGTCCCAATTTGAATTATGTAAACATATATATATATATATATATATATATATATATATATATATATATATATATATATATATATATATATATATATATATATATATATATATATATATATATATATAAAAGTTCAAATAAAAAGAAAATATATAAATTTCTCAGAGACTCAATGAAAGTATTATCTTTTTTGGGTCCCACTTTAAATTATATATAAATTTATACATATAAAATTTAAATTAAAATACATTATATATTTGTATTTATATATATATATATATATATATATTTAGTTTTATTGTCCCACTTTAGCTTTATTTATTTTTATGATCCATTTTATATTTAAGTGTCTTTAACTATGTGCTATAACATAATTCATCTGATACAACGCACTTGTATACATACATGATTTTTACTAATATTTAAAAAAAATACTTGCATGCCGTTACATCTGTAATGAATTTCTATACTGTTGACTTACCCTTTAACCCAGCCTTAATTCTAACCAGACCAAACCTTTCCATAACCTCACCCTTAACCCAACCCCATAGCAGCAAAAGAGTTTTTGTAATACAACATGAACACAATAAGTACATTGTAAGTACATTTTGAGAAGTTTGTTTGTGCTTGTCATGGCATCATGTATCAGACGAAAGTCACAACAGGCCGTCTCAGCGCACACCTTGAACACACATCTCGACATCCGTCTTCAGATGCAGAACATGCACTACACTCGTCCTCTCTGCTTCTCTCTGCCCCCCCGCACCCCTGCCGGCCCACCGTGACCTTGCGGCGAACGTCGTGCAAACGTGCCGATAATGCTGTTTACATAGTCTTTAAGTGGGATGACATTACACTGGGGCACATGGCTTGGCAACCCTCAGTGGCAGAGAAGAGCTCATTTGCATAAGCCCTGTCTATGCTAAAAAAGAAAAGAGGGATGAAAGAATGAAAAGAAGAAACGTGTGCTCGTTTGTGTGGGGAATGAATGCTAATTGAATTGAACCGAGGAACGTGAGAGCAAAGATGACGTCTCTGGGCTCTCACCTACACTGTGGCAATGCATTCAACCGTCTGAGGGTCATATATATATTATTATATTATATATATTACAAACATTGCATGCAATGTGAAATTGGATCATAAACAGTATGATAAACAATTTATAAACAAGTTAAATTTTTTGTAAATTTGAGGTTTAATTTCTTAGTTATCAAGTTTTATTTGTTCGTTTGTTAGCTTTGTTTCCGCTTACAATGCAATATCACATTGCAATACACTGTGTTTGTAATTTTACAATGCGTTTGAGTCCATGTGAACTTGGTCTCTAGTAAGGCTTTTACGGTCCTTGTTTTACTGGGCATAGAGCTGTGATTCGGAGGTTTAACAGTGCTGTTTGCATGGAAGGGCTTGTATAACTCTACTGTAAAGTTAAAGAACTGGTTATATTGTTAGGATAGCAACGATCGAGAACCCTAATGATAAAGCTTTACGATCAACGTTAAAATCGACACTGGTATGATATTGCTTGATCAGGCGGGGATATCCCACTATGATAACAAGCAGGAGTGAGTCTGGATGCAGAAGTCTCGCCACATGTGGAACCACTAGTGCGTGTAAGACTCTTGCTCTGCTTTCAGTTTATGGCCTTCCTCAATGATTGATAGTTTTGAATTGGACCAAATATGTTTTAATGCATTAAAGAAGTCTGGGGTTAGAGGAAGTGACAAAACGGGGCCTCACGTGTCATCACTTATGAGACAAAAGCTTGCCGCCGTTTGCGGGTTTTACAAGAGTTTTTGTCAGGCTGGTTGTAAAAAATAAAAAAATAATATATATATATATATATATATATATATATATATAAACTAATCCATTACTGAACACATGGACAATTTATGTAATCTAATTACTTTTATATTACTTTTGAACTCATTCATCACATTGATTTGAATATAATCATCTTGTAACAAATTGATATAAAAATGCAAAAAGAACTTTTCCACTCTTTGTTATCAACAAAGTGAAGTGACCTAAACAAATGTTAGGATTTCTCATACTGGGGTTAAAGGGTTTGGAAATAGATCTAAGGATGAATTAAATATATAAAAAAATCATTAAAAGAATAATATTTCATTTTTCACAACTGTAAATATGTTAAAGGAGTAGTTCACTTTTCAAAAAACTTTTGCTGAAAATTAACTCACCCCCATGTCATCCAAGATGTCCATGTCTTTCTTTCTTCAGTTGAAAAGAAATTAAGGTTTTTGATGAAAACATTCCAGGATTTTCTCCATATAATGGACTTCAATGGGGTCCAAACGGTTCAAGGTCTAAAAGACAGTTTCAGTGCAGCTTCAAAGGGCTTTAAACGATTCCAGACGATGAATAAGGGTCTTATCAAGCGAAACGATCACTCATTTAATAAACAAATAACAAAGTTTAAGTTTTATACTGTAAGCTCAAATGCCTTGCCTCTGTGATGCGCATCTGCGACTCTCCTGTTTGAACTTGTTCATCAAAATGAACGAATCTTTTTCCAAGTCATTTGGTTCATTCAACTAACAAAACAAACGAATTGACTCAGAAAAAGTTCATTTTTAAGAAAGAGTTCGAACAGGGAGAGCTAACGAACGCTCATTACAGGACAGAGCAAGGCAAGCATTTGTGCTTATAAAACTTAAAAAAGCTTGATAAGACCCTTATTCATCGTCTGGAATCGTTTAAAGCCCTTTGAACAGTTTGCAGTTTGCACTGAAACTCTCATTTGGACCTTGAACCGTTTGGACCCCATTGAAGTCCATTATATGGAGAAAATCCTGGAATGTTTTCATCAAAAACCTTAATTTCTTTTCGACTGAAAGAAAGAAAGAAATTGACATTTTGGATGACATGGGGGTGAGTAAATTATCAGCAAAAGTTTTTTGAAAAGTGAACTACTCCTTTAAAGTAATCTAATTATTTTAGTTGACAAGGTAGCCTACATTGAAACCAAACTTTTTACAGAGGCAAGAAATTGTACAAAAAATTTAATAGAAAAAGTATATTTTTCAGCATATCACGGAACATCCAGAGTGCTGCATTTTTACAGCAACTTGCTGAAGTGTGTTTCATCATGTTCTCGTCTCGCTGTTGTGTGTCCGTGTGTGTACGCCCCTTCATTCCTCCGCACATCTGCTCTGTCAACAGCAGCTCTAAACTGAATCGACAGCGTGAATTCTACATTGGAGACGTGAACCGTGCCGAACATCTCTCACGGCCGGCCTTGTGTATTGTATTCTCAGTTCCTCTCGCTCTTATCGTGATCGAGCTCGACGTCTCGAGATCTGACGCTTCCGAGGCCCTGTTCCTCTGCGTCTGTGATACAATGTCCGTCGTTGATTGATGCCGTTCTAAACGTGCTGGTTTAAGAGATGTGCGCAGCTTCTTCTTCAGCGATCCACCGTGAAGATTGCGCTGATAAGCCATTTCCGCTAATTGCTTTGAAATTAGTCTTTTCCATCTAAGCTGTAATTAGTTCAAACTCACTTTATATTCCTCTCAAGTTTACACCTCTCTCGCCCACTCGAGCTCCTTCATCTCCTCACCTCCCCGCACGCCACTGAAAGACATGTCCCTGTCTCGAGTGCCTGAAGCGGCACTTTGGCAGAGCCGGCCGCGCAGCCGGGACGTTTATCGGATTGCGAGGGGTGTCCTTGCCGGGGACAGCCGGCAGCGGTGCGGGCGAGAGCTGTCGATCAATGCTCTGCATTTGCATTACAGTGGACGGTTAACTCACAGATCGTGAGCATTGATCCCATGTGCTAAAATGCACTTTGCTAAGCTGAGGGGAGAGGAACGAGAGCAGGAAAGGGTAGATCTGGATAGATCATAAAGATTCATAAAGGCAAAGGTTTCCAAATTCCAATGTCAGAAATGGAAACATTAACATGACTGCTGAAGATGCATCTTTAATAATCTAAAACTACTTATTAAAAAAGAAAAAAATGCTACATTATTGTGCTAGACTAACTGGGACTAGTCATATTATTTGCATATTGTTTTTGCATTATTGTTGCATATTTTTGTTGCAACTACTGGAGATTACAACAAAAATAGACATCTGCATTGACAAGTGCTTGTGTGTAAGAGATGCACCCAACTTTAGATTAAAGAAATTATCGCTTATAAATTCTGGAGAGAATTAGTGAAACAATAGACATGGATGAAACTTTCAACTGCACATGTGTCAGGTGCTTAGTTCGGCACAATAGCAGTATTAAAGTATTGCAATGTTTGGAAAAAATATTGGCAGATATTTATTTTTAATTAAAGCTAATGCTGTTGCTGTCGAATTCGAGCAGGAAATGTCAGTGTAATTCTGTCAAAATTTTACTTTGCCAGATTTTGAGTTCATAAGCAATGTGTTTACACGGTAGTCTTAAAGGCTCAAAACACAAGTTTCCAGCACAAAACACTGAATTGGAACACTGGAAAAACATTAAAGCAGGACTACTGCCTGTCTCTGAACAAATGTCAAACCCTGATTGCTGATATTAGTACTAGAGTAGAGTTTTATTTTTTTATTTGTTAAAGAAAACAGGACAGGGCTATCACAAGCATCCAGACTCAGCTCTGCATCCCACAATACCTCTTGACAGTTCAGACTCACTAAATTAAGAAGCACTTCTTGGCTGACAAGAGCCCACGCCTGAGGACGAAGGAGGAGAAACGGTCCTCACAAGACTCTGTCACTGCATCATGGTTAATGAAAAGATTTATTCATGTTTCTAAAAGTTGCCATTAACGATGTGCAGAATGTTAATGGACGAGAATTTGTGGCTGCTTTCTGGGTCTCAATTTCCTTATTTATGATGTGTGTTTTTTCACACAAGTAAGGGTGTGGCCTTTAATTGATGTGCTGTTATCTTATTAATATGTGTATGGGTATTTCAATTGTTCCAATGCCACAGAAGAGTCACCGATAGATTTAAATAAAGCAATCAATCATGCCTCTGTTACCAAGTGTCAATAATTTTGATGCAAGAGTGTAAATCATGTTCATTAACTCTTCTTTTTTTTGAAAGAGTGCACCTCAAAAAAAAAAAAAAAAAAAAAAAAAAAAAAATCGATCTGCACCATAACATATAGTTCTTACCATTGTCACAAAAAGTTGACGCACACACCTTTAATAATTGAAACTTTGGGTTTTCATGCTAAAAGTTAATAATAAAATACATACTAGTATTTAAAAAAAAATTAATAAAAAAATACAAAATATATAAATATATATATATATATATATAATCTATAAAAATTATATATATATATATATATATATATATATATATATATATATTTATCCTCTGAAAATATAATATTATCGCCTTTTTTATTATGTCACATATTTTAGTAGTTATCATAAATAGGTATCATTTGAAAGCTTAGAAACTCAGAATTCCTCCTGTGAAAACCGTTTTATAATTGTATACTCAAATAATTATATAATTATATACTCAAAACCTTTCCTAAATCTTGACAAAACACATATTGACAGAAAGGTCTGAGTCTCTGTGACAGAATTGATATTTTTACAGAAATGTATTAATTTATTAAGGCAGAATATACAGATTAAATACAATGAATTTACTACGCATCCTTGGTGGCTATTTTTGGTACTACGCCCAAACAAAATCTCATGAGGATTAAAATTGTGATATCAGCTTCAAATTTGGGAAATCACTTGATTAGATTTATGAATATTTCATCAAATATGTATTTTATATAAAAATAAAAAATATATAGTACAGTATATTTGATTTACTGTAAATTTAAACGTCCATAACTTTTGCATACTTTCATTTTTTGAATTGTTTTCACTTTAGCAATAATCTGCCAAGTGTTTCCTTTAAAACAAGACCAAACTTGGGTATATTACAAAGCATTCTTGAATCAAAACCATTTAAGTTTTATTAGTGCACTTTAACCCAGCTAAAGAGCTAAAGGGTTAAAGAAGTTGAATATTTCAATGAGCTATTTCTTTAACATGATTCAAGGAGTGCGTAAAGGACATGTCAGCTTCCTCTGCTCCTCTATTTCATCTTCAGCCTCCCATCAGGCCATCGCTAACAATGCACTCCTGATTAAAGCACACTGAGTGCTCAGCTACCAGCACCAAAATAGACCCTGCTCTCACCATGAGGGCCGTCCTGTGGATGTGTGTGTGTGTGAGTGTTTGTCTACATGAGATAAAGCCAGAGAATTGAAAGACTGAGTTTAAATCCATTCAGAGTGTTATGTTTGACTGAGAAGCGATGTTTCACTGAGTGCACGTGTTCCGCGAACACACAAAACGCCTTCTGAAAGTGACTTACACACACACACACACACACACTGTTGTCTTGTGATCTCTGGCTTAATGGGGACTGGAGTCTTTTTCATGTTTCATTGTGTGTTACTTTTACCCACAGGCTTGCTAAGTGTGTCCCTCTCTCCTGCTGTGTATCCCCACGCTCTCACATTCCAGCCCCATGCACACAGCTTGTTTCCTGATATTGCACATTGTTTGGCAACTTCAAAAGGATCCATTCTAAACATGTGTCCATTTAAGACTGTACAGGAATCCATACGGTCTGGTCCGCATTACGCGGGCCTGCTTAACTGTTCACATGTGGCAGCACTAATCAGAACATACATGTATTTACAGTGCAGACAGAGCACATACCTGCGGGGTGCGTAAATAAGGACCAAAGCTGCTTCTAATAATCTGTGCATAAATGCGTCACTGCATGTGTGATTGAATGTGCGTGTTAATTTCACAATGTAAGAAGACTTCTATGGAAATAATGCTATTAATGCATTATTTAGTTCTTCTTCTTGGTTTGACGAAGTAAAACAAATGCTAAATCAAATCAAATGTATTTATATAGCACAATTCATCCCATCAAGTAATTCAATGCACTTTACAAAAAGTAAAAACATCATGATAAAATACCAAATACAAACATGCACAAAAAAAAAATGACATCAAATGCTAAGTACATCAAAAGATTTTTATTTTGCAAGGATGCATTAAATTGATCTAAAGTCGCATTTCGTTTTTTTATTGATCTTATTAATTTTTAAGAACTGTTTTTTAACATTGATAATTAGAAATGTTTGTAATGCTTTAGTTTAAGATCCAATTCTTGCTATTAACTAGTTTCTTATTAGCATGCATATTTCTAGGCTCATATATGGTCTAAACGTGAAATTTAAGTTAACCCTATTTTCTTTCTCAATACTCAATTCTCCTGACTTTATCATGCAAATTCACGTTTTCCACATATTTATTGCACGTTATTCCAATGAAAACCTAACCAAAAGCAAAAAAATGCAAAAAAATGAATTAGACTTTGTAATTCTTTAGTTTAAGGTCTAATTCTTGCTTTTAACTAGTTGCTTATTAGCATGCATATTACTAGGAAACTGGCTGTTTATTAGTTCTTATAAATCACATATTAAAGTTTTATTCTGCATGACCATATTCTACATCCCTAACCCTTCCCAATACATAAACTTAACTAACTATTAATAAGCAATAATTAGAAGTTTGGGGCAAAAGTCGTAGTTAATAGTTAATGTTTCTTAAGCACCAAATCACTTAAAGAACATGAAAACTAGGATTATTTTGGTTTCTGAAAATTGGTTTTGTGATGAAATTGTTTTATACTGTAATATTTTAGTACAAGTAAGTCTACTATAGCCATGGTTGCTTGGTTAGTTCATGCAGTGAAAAAGAGGATGTTGGCCTGGTGTGTTTAACCTTAGCAGGAAGTTGACAGGGAGGCCAAACGCAGGGTCAGCTGTTAGCTCTGACACACTGAAGGGTCCAACATACTAAAGAGTGTGTGAGACACACAGTGTAATTGTGCCTTGGTGCAATAATGCACTTTGAGCGGTTGTGCTTTACACTCATGCATGTTGTTCTTTAATTACAAGCCAACTGTATTAAGTAAAAGACTGTGGACAAAAGCCATTTACTTCCTCATTAAACGGTGATATGTTCTTCACTACTCCATTTTGGCTCAAAGCACCCAGTTTCACTCAAATAGTCATTCAACAGGAGAAACCATTAAGTTTAATTGGAAAGGCCTTCAAAAGAGGAACGTTTCTAGCAAAGTGACGGCCATCCGTGGCATCTTTTGATAGGACAAAAATCCACTCTCATAGCCCCTGATATTGATTTTCCACGTCTGTCACAGCCTACATTACATTAGAGCGGATCTGCTAGGTGTTGCTCATGAGAGCAAAGTGAAATGCTCGTAATTCGGCACTGCGTGATCTGTCACTAGTCGGATTTCAAGTGTGTTTGCATTCAGCGTTTAATGTAATTGCAACTGAAAGAGGAGCTTGGGATGTAACATGTTTCAAATCATTGTTCATTCCCAACTTTATGTCTGTAACCAATATTAGATGTGTTCTCCAAACATTAGCAATGCTAATGAATGTTTATGGTCACTCAGGAAACGCAGGCGAGCACAGGAAATTGATCAGATGGCCATTGCCATGGTGACTTCTTAGACCATGAAAATTAGTGGCATATCATATTTAAACTTGATAGGGGTGAATTAAAAATGCATCTGGACAGTGCAGCGCAAAGTATATTTTAGAATCAAATTACAAAAAAGAAAATAATTGCAAGATTGTTGCACTTTAAAAAAGGCTTGGTTGTTTCGAACCCAAATTTGGGTCAAATATGGACAAACCCAAATGTTGGGTTAAAAATGTCATTTAAACATTTAACCCAATGGCTGAGTTTGTCCATATTTGACCCAAAGATGGGTTAAAACAACCCAATTTTTTTAGAGTGTGCCCTCTAAATAAATATGGGTTGTTTCAACTCAAATTAGGTCAAATATGGACAAATCCAAATGTTGGGTTAAAAATGTAATTTCAAATTTTAACCCAACTTCAACTTTCAACAGTACATTTTTTAATTGCATTTTTAACCCAACATTTGGGTTTGACCATATTTGACCTAAATGTGGGTTGAAACAACCCAGCATTGTTTTAGAGTGTGCAAGTAAGATAATCAGATGTGATGCCTTTTATTTGAAAACTAATATTTTTAACAAAAACTATAATTTGATTAAATTTACTTTTTAGATTTTGGGCACATGAATCTTTTTTTGTCATAGTTGCACTAAAAACCTATTGATGCACTCTAAAAAATGCTGGGTTGTTTTAACCAAATTTCGGGTCAAATATGGACAAACCCAAATGTTGGATTCAAAATGTAATTAAAAAATTACAGTTGAAAGTGAAAGTTGAGTTATAAAATTTGAAATTACATTTTTAACCCAACATTTGGGTTTGTCCATATTTGACCCAAATTTGGGTTGAAACAACCCAGCATTTTATCAGAGTGTGCCGACATCATAAAGTCTACTTTTCACCATAATATATTACATTACACTCTAAAATTTGCTGGGTTGTTTTAACCCAACTTTGGGTCAAATATGGACAAACCCAAATGTTCGGGTTAAAAATGTCATTTGAAATTTTAACCCAACTTCAAATTTCACTTTCAACTTTACATTTTTAATTGCATTTTTTAACCCAGCATTTGGTGTTTGACCTTATTTGACCCAAATTTGACTTGAAACAACCCAGCATTGTTTAGAGTGTGCAAGTAAGATAATCAGATGTGGTACCTTTCATTTGAAAACTAATATTTTTAACAACAACTATAATTTGATTAAATTTACTTTTAGATATTGGGCACATGAACCTTTTTGTTATAGTTATATAGTGATGCACTCTAAAACTGCTGGGTTGTTTTAACCCAACTTTGGGTCAAACATGAACAAACCCAGCCGTTGGGTTAAATTTTTACATTACATTTTGAACCCAACATTTTTGTTTGTCCATATATGACCCAAAATTTGGTTAAAACAACCCAGGGTGATTTCTGGTTTTGACTTAAATTTTCACTCACTTGCTTTTTAAAGGAAATGCACATTTTATATTAGTATATATTAGTATTCGTTTCGTAAACGTTTTACTTTTTTCAGCACCTCTTTAAATGCTCTTGTCAACTATCCACTGTTCATGCAGTTCGGCGTGTGACTTTGCATAGAGCGGATCATTTAATGCTTCACCTCCATCTCCTCAGTACAGTATGAATGGAGCTGTACACTGCTAAAAGGATCAAATGCATTTAATCAAGTCAAGCTGCTACAATCTGCCTAAAACAAAAGCAGGGTCAGGGTGACCCTCCTGAATGAGCAAAAAGCATTGCAATTCCAAATGTGTGTGAAGGGATTAATTTTAGCAATTTATCAATTCGCTGCAGCACTCTTTGGTATAAACAATGTGCCATGCGGTATCGGACGCCTGGCAGCTGCCTCTGGAAAAACTCAATAAGGTTACTGTGTCAATTGGGCTTGTGTGTCTTAAGCCCCTGACCTGCGACCTTTCACCTAGGCCTTGTAAACAGTCCCTAATCCTGACCTTTGGCTGGCTCTGCACCCTGAAGCTTTCAATGCGTTGAACATGGCGTCTTGTAATCTGGGAAAATCATTACGGACAACTCATTGTTACAGGTTATGGGTTTCCTGCAGGTGTAAATAGACTGATCAAAGATAGGTCCTGCACCTGATTGGTTAATATCTAATGATGTCATGTTTCAGAGTAACATGCTCCGCCCTATGTCCTACTTGGTCAACGTGAAATTAAAATTAACCCTATTTTCTTTCTCAATACTCAATGCTTCTAACCTTTTTGTGCACAATTGACATTTCCCACATTTATTTTCCATTTATTGCACTGTTATTCCAATGAAAACCGGACCAAAGCACGCACCTAAGCTTAAAAAAAATGCAAAAATGAATACTTTGTAATGCTTTAGTTTAAGGCCCAATTCTTGCTTTTAACTAGTTGCTTATTAGCATGCATATTACTAAGATATTGGCTGTTTATTAGTTCTTATAAATCACATATTAAAGCTTTATTCTGCATGACCATATTCTACATCCCTAACCCTTCCCAATACATAAACTTAACTAACTATTAATAAGCAATAATTAGAAGTTTGAGGCAAAAGTCGTAGTTAATAGTTAATGTTTCTTAAGCACCAAATCACTTAAAGAACATGAAAACTAGTGATTATTTTGCTTTCTGAAAATTGGTTTTGTGATGAAATTGCTTTATAACGTACAGAACTGTAATATTTTAGTACAAGTAAGTCTTTCAGAGTAAAATGTTTAATTTTTCAGAGTTTCAGTGTAACATGTGCCGCCCTATGTCATACTTGGTCAACGTGAAATTAAAATGAACCCTATTTTCTTTCTCAATAATCAATGCTCCTGACTTTATTGTGCGCAATTCACGCTTTCCACATATTTATTGCACGTTATTGCAATGAAAACCAAAGCATCTAAGCTTAAAAAATGAATAGTAGACTTGCGCGGTTACGCTTTTTTATGTTATGAAATATTTTTGTCTTCATGTAATTAGCTTTTTATGTAATGTCAACATGTTGTCTCTCGAACCCTTTCACTGTTACTTTTCACTGTCCAATCAATCCATGTTCCACTCAAAAATATTTAAGCTTCCATAGTCAGGAATATTAGTAAGTATATAAGTAAAAGTGGTAGTAAATACCATTTCATGTTGACTAGACCAATAACTGAAGATCTAAAATAAGTTAAAACTCATTTAATTGTCTTATTTCTTATATATAAATGAGCTTAAACGTTAAGTTAACAGAACTAAGATTTGTTTTGATCTCACACGGCCTGCACTGTGTTGGATTTACTTAAAATATATATATGCACCATTTTTGCATTATACTTTAAGTAATCCCAACTTGGAATAATTTTACATAAAACAAACAAGAAATCCTTTGTTATATGTACTTAAATATTTGAGTTCACTTAACATTCCTTACTTAAAAATATATGCATCGTGTTACATATATTTTTAAGTAAAGAATGTTACATGAACACAAATATTTAAGTACATGTAACAAAGGTTTTCTTGTTCATTTTAAGTTGGGATTACTTAAAAAGTATGATGCAAAAGTGGTGCATATATATTTTAAGTAAATCCAACACATTTTTTTAGAGTGTAATGTTCCATTTTTGATTTTCCATTTATTTATTTATTTATTTAACAGGGACCATACAGTCAAACATTTTTTCAAACATTTTCAATAAAGCTTGTACTGATCCGCAACATATAGAGTTTGTAGCAAATGCTAATTTTCAACGCCTGTCCCTGGTTGGGCATTTCTAAGTACATTATGAATAGAAAACATACAAATATGCTAGTATTTTTGTAACTCAACAGGACTAGTGTGGCGTTAGCAAGGCCAAGGTCATTGGTTGGATTCCCATGGAACATGCACTTCAAATAAAAAGTTTGCATTCATAAATTTGTACACAACCTCATGGTGCATTTAAGAGGGATGCTTTTGTCACTTCATAAGACCTTTCTATGGAAAATGAGCTGTTATCTAATATATTTTCTCATGAGAACTTCAGAGATATTTAATCTGTTGTAATCATGTGTGCGGAACACAGTACAGAGGTCATAATAAAACAGCCGGGAAGAAGCCCATCAGCTTTCATCCCCACTTGTTAAATTCGGAAAAGTCTCTGTTTGTAGGTACAAGAGCCACCGGCTCCTTGTGTTTACATCTTCCCATGACATTTCCCCTCCCTCCCCTGTTATGAAACAGATTAGGGTGCGGGTTATTAAATAAATGAAAGTAACCCTCCCTCGCCCCTCTCTCTCTCTCTGGCGCTGAGTGACAGTAATCCGCAGTGAGACGTCGAGAATCAGGGATATAAGGTTTTGTTCTGCATCTTGCTGAACCCTGTTCCTCCCGCCTCCTGCATGGATTCAGCGGGCGGGTTGATAATGTCAGAGAATTTAATCCGCATACAGCTAAGTGCCAACCCTCGCTATTGTCTGAAGGCACACACACACACACACACACATCATCCCGCCCGCTGGGTCCACAAAGACTCACGGTGGAGGGACGAGTCGTGTCGGGCTCGGAAGAAAGCCGATTGCTGTCAGCTTTGGCGCTGAGAGTGGCAGAATTACGGGAAGCGAATCTAATTTAATTGAGTGGGATCTGAACCTGGATACTTGAGAGAGGATATAGGAGAAGTGTGTGTGTGTGTTTGCATGTGTCAAGGTTCAACGGGTTTTGCTATCTTGATTTTGTTTGCTTTCAGTCGACCGTTAATGTAAAGTCGTGCCGTAGACAAAGAGCTCATAATCTCGTGATAGTGAGCCACACTGAGTTTGTCATGAGATTGCACTTGTTGCACTTAAACCTTTGAGGCGATTTCTGTGTGTTATGATGAGGTCATTGTTTCATTTATTTGGTTGTATGATTGTGTGGCTATTTGTTTTTTAATGTTAGTCATAATCTTTTCTCGACTTTTATGTATAGACAGACCAATTTGTCAACTACTTAATTTCCCAATTTTATATATTACTGCATTTGACTCTGCATAATAACTCTGTCAAAGCTGATATGATCAATAAAGGCAAATAGTTGCTGATATATATATAGACTGTACATTCTTAGAACATTCTCATTCAAATGTATCTAATAATTAATTTTTAATTATTTTGTAACTTTTTTTCACAAACTTAAATTTTTTTGGGACAGTAAGTTTTCTTTTCATCTTTTTAAAAAATAAATCTAAATGAATTATTTTATTTATCAAGAATGCATTTAAGCAACAATGAAAACATCAAAGAAATGCTGTTCTTTCCATTTACCAAAGAATCCTGAAAATAAAATTCAGTTTCCACAAAAATATTGTATAAAAATAACTGTTTTCAACATCGATAACCAATTTATCAACTATTAATTTCCCAATTTCAATATGATCAATAAAGGTAAATAGTTGCTGTATATATATATATATATATATAGACTGTACATTCTTAGTGGATTAACAGTAGTCTAAATTTCTAATATTTGTACATGTTATTATGTAGTGTTTTTTGTATTTCTACAAATTTATCTAACATTTTTTATTTATTTTTCATTTATTTTTTTGGGTAAGCATTTTTTCTTTAAATAGATCTAAATTATTTTATTTATCAAGATGCATTTAAGCAACAATGAAAACATGTCTGATGTTACAAAAGGTTTCTATTTCAAAGAAATGCTGTTCTCTCCATTTACCAAATAATCCTAAAACAATTTTCACGGTTTCCACAAAAATATTGTATAAAAATAACTGTTTTTAACATCAATAGACATTTTCTCAAGCAGCAAATCATCATATTGGAGCGATTTCTGAAGAATCATGATCACATGAATAAAGTATATTTTAGAATATATTAATGTTATATATACACTCAAAAATTGCTGGGTTGTTTTAACCCAACTTTGGGTCAAATAGTGGGTTGGTTAAAAGTTGGGTTAAAACAACCCAGCAATTTTTGAGTGTAATATATTATGTTGAAAAATAGAATTTATGATGTTGCACATTCTAAAAAATGCTGTGTTGTTTCAACCCTAAATTTGGGTCAAATATGGGCAAACCCAAATGTTGGGTTAAAAATGCTATTGTAAAATTACAGTTAAAAGTGAAAGTTGAATTTGGGTTAAAATTTTAAATGACATTTTAACCCAACATTTGGGTTTGTCCATATTTGACCCAAAGTTGGGTTAAAACAACACCAGCATTTTTTATAGTGCAGGAATAAAGTTGTTTCCCTTCATAATAATGTCATAATAATTCATCTCACAGAAAGTAAAAAGGTCAGTTTTGATTTCATGTTGACTTTAAACATTCAAGACTCGCTTTGACAGAATGAAACGCAACACTTCCCGAGATGGATGGAGTAGGACTGAGAAACAGGTGGAATGAAAGACTATCAAACTAACTTCGACTGATACGAGAGTGTGTATTAAAGCAGCGTGAGTGTAACAGACAGCGAAGTAGTGCGAGCACAACAGAGATAAGGAATCTCTCTGTCTGTTTTTCTCACACACCGAAGGCCCTCGACATGTGCGTCCGCTCAGCGTTAACAGGCTGTCAGAGCGGGTTTCATTTCTGGGGATGCTTTGAATCTATCACATCTTAACTTAAGCACAGTCAGGCACATTGTGTCCGCCGGCTTGTCTCTGCTGCGGGTTAAGGGGAGACTGTGCTGTTTATCAGAGCTGCTATTTTTAAGAGCCGCACATCGAGTCGTATCTCAGTGAGCTGTCAGGTGACGACAGCCTCTCCCTCCTCTTTCCCATCCTCTCTCTCTCTCTCTCTCTCTGTTCTCTGTCCGTTCACTTCCCCGTGTGGTACCAATCGACCCCATCATATGTTCAGTGAAGAGTCAATACAGATTTGCAGAGATGCAAGGCTGAAAAAAGGAAGTGGCCTTGTCTAAAGAGGAAGGATTAATCTGTGAACTCAGGTGGAACAGATGTACTGATTTGTGTGTGTGTATGTGTGTGTCCATAAAGAGGGGCGAAATTGAACTCCGTCCTTGTGTGGAAATGTTTTGGTCCCCATGAGGAAAACCTCTTATAAATCATACAGGATGTTATTTCTGAAAAAGGTGAAAATGCAGAAAGTTTGTGATGGGTTGGGTTAGGGGAGAGAATATATAGTTTGTGCAGTGTGTGTCTATGGAAAGACCTCATAAAGCATGGAAACCCAACATTCTCTCTCTCTCGTGTGTGTGGACTAATGATGAGGTCAAACACAGGTTAGGAAAAGAGTTTGTCTGTGGAGAAACATCAAGTCCTTTGAGTATATAGATGACCTCTTCATTGACCCTTTACAAACATACTTTATCACACATTTAAATGTACTCTTCTCACTTTGCTAGAAGATTTTACAATCGTAGCTGTAAAACATATTCACCCAAACTTCACGTGTCTCTCTTGTGAAACATACACTCTAAAAAATGCTGGGGGTTAAGTTTCAACCCAAATTGGGTCAAATATGGACAAACCCAAATGTTGGGTTAAAAATTTAATAAAAACAAATTACAGTTGAAAGTGAAAGTTGAAGTTGGGTTATAACGACATTTTGGGTTTATCCATATTTGACCAAACTTGGGTTGAAAGAACCCAGCATTTTTTGAGTTTATTCACCCAAACATTCATGAACTTAAAAATGATTCATGGAGTTTTCTCTTTGATTTCATTTGTTTTCTGTAATAGTAGAAAGGGAAAAGAATATATAATACACTTTATTTAAGCACTTTAGCATAAATGCTGGGTTGTTTCAACTGAAATTGGGTCAGAATATGGACAAACCCAAATGTTGGGTTAAAATGTAATGTAAAATTTGAACTTTAACTTTCACTTTCAACTGTATTTTTTTTTACATTTTAACCCAACATTTGGGTTTGACCATATCTACTCAAATTTGGGTTGTAACAACCCAGCATTTTTTAGAGTGTGAGAAATCATTTTTTCATGCTCCATCTGTCCACGTGGTTATTCCACCTCACTCCACCTCAATCATGTAAATCACGATATAGCTATGAAGAATGTTTATTGCTCAGTAATCATAATGGACACATCTTTAAGTATACTATACTTACTAAAAAAGTAAATAAAAACCTTTAAATATGCAAAGTACACTAAAAATGCTGGGTTGTTTTAAACCAACTTTGGGTCAAATATGGACAAACCCAAATGTTGGGTTAAAAATGTAATAAAAAAAGTACAGTTGAAAGTGAAAGTTAAAGTTGGGTTAAAAATATTTTTCACGCAACATTTGGGTTTGTCCATATTTGACCCAAAGTTGGGTTAAAACAACTTTTTGCAGAAATGATTTACTGTACGATAAAATAAATCTGAATTGATATTCTTTTGTACTTTCACCCCAAATATGTTATAGAAAGCACTTATCGTTTGAATAAAAAAAGAAGCTGGTTCGCGTATAAATCGTGCACTTATATTCTGGGATTCGTGGATTTTGTTTTGGTAAAATGTGTTGAACAGACTAAGGGGAATATCGTTTTGAATGTCGTACATACTAATTCTGTGTAAATCTGCAGAGCTTTTCCATGCAGGGCCTGGGGATCTGCTGTTTAGCAGCATGTGTCAAGGCCTTGTGTGTCATTTAGAAATAAAGATCATCTCACTGGACGTCCATATTGTTATGGATATTCATACACACTGGCTCCCATGTGCAATCAAATGATGCGCTCATGTCGTACGCTTCTCGGGTTTGATTGATGGCTGAAGATAATGGCTCACAAACAAACTCTACCTCCCCCACCCGTTCGCCCGCCCACCATGAATAAGGCAACACCTCTCTCTCTCTCTCTCTCTCTCTCTCTCTCTCTCTCTCTCAGAGCAGACAGCAGGGGGGAAGACATCTGACATTTATTCAATACCATCAGTAGCTCTGTAGTGGCACTGCTGAGAAGAAGGAGGGAAAAATTATGATCGGCGGTTACTTAAGCTAAAAGCTACATGGTGTCAGATGGAGGCAGCACTTAAAGAAATCCCACGAGTGGAGATTTCTCTTCTGTCTCCTCTTTTTCTCTGGGTTGGGTTCGAACACTGTTGCACCCTTTCCGAAATGGTTGCTTGCGCACAGGCCGTACCGAGTTTTTTAATAAAAGCTTGAAGCGGAGGAATTCTCTCCGTTAATAATGCAGAACAAAAGCGACATTGTGAGGGCCGGACAGCATGTGTGTATGCGTGCGAAAGAGGCCGTGCCACATAGACTGGACTCTGTCGCTGTGAGCGCTTGACCTTTCTCTGGTGGCTGTCCCAGGAGTCAGCATTTTGGAAAAACACACCTTTGTTTACTGTCATTAGCTGATCTTAGGTCATCTGTTGTGGCGGCCGCCTCGAAATAAGCAATTCAAAATGTAATAATCCAAATTGGGTAAAGAGTCAGGCCTCTAATTTTCATAATTTTCTCTAATATACTTGAGAGGTATAGTGTAGGTCTATAAATATAAAGGGACACTAAGAAGTAAACTAAACCACTACTATGTTTTTTTTTTTTGGTTTAAAGCCGATTTACATTTTTAGTGCATATCGCCTACTGGGAATTTTTTAAATCTTATCTTTTAACTCTGTAATCGGTTATTACAGTAAACAAAAATCATTCACTCACCTGTTGTTCCAAACCCGAATTAATTTATTTTTTCTGCTGAACACAAAAGAAACATACTATGGAAGCTTGTTTTCGCCACTAAAAAATAAAAAATTAAAAATTGCGACTTTTTCTCACAATTGTGAGATATGAGGTCAGAATTTTGAGGAAAAAAGTCGCAATTGCGAGATATAAAGTCGCAATTCTGAGAACTGAAGTCGCTATTGTGAGAAAAAAGACAGAATTGAGATTTCTCACAATTGCGAATTTACATCTCACAATTCTGACTTTATAACACATAATTGTGAGTTTATATCTCTTAAAATTCTGACATCTTTTCTCAGAATTGTGAGGTATAAACTAAAACTCGCAATTTGTGAGTTATCAGGCCAATTCTAAGGAAGAAAAAGACTAACTTTATATCACACAATTCTGACTTTCTGTCTTACAATTCTGACTTTATCATCTGCAATTCTGACTTTATATCTGCAATTCTGACTTTATATCATGCAATTCTGACTTTATATCCTGCAATTTCTGACTTTATCACACAATTCTGACTTTATAATCATGCAATTGCGACTTTATATCACGCAATTCTGACTTTATATCACATAATTCTGACTTAATATCATGCAATTCTGACTTTATTTCTCAGAATTGCGAGATATAAAGTCAGAATTGCATGATATAAAGTCAGAATTGCGTGATATAAGTCAGAATTGCGAGATATAAAAGTCAGAATTGCGTGATAAAGTCAGAATTGCGAGATAGAAAGTCAGAATTGCGAGATATAAAGTCAGAATTGCAAAGATATAAAGTCAGAATTGCGTGATATAAAGTCAGAATTGCTAGATATAAAGTCAGAATTGCGTGATAAAGTCAGAATTGCGAGACAGAAAGTCAGAATTGTGTGATATAAAGTCAGAATCTGTGAATTGCGGATATAAAGTCAGAATTGATTGAAATAAAGTCGCAATTGCGTGTTATAAAGTCAGAATTGCGTGTAAATATTAAGTCAGAATTATGTGATATAAAGTCAGAATTGCGATGGAATATAAAGTTGCAATTGATGATGTAAACTCGCAATTGTGTAGAAAAAAAGTCTGAATTATGAGATAAAAAGTCTATTACCTCTTTTATTTTTTATTAAGTGGCGGAACAAGCTTCCATAAGATATTGTGAAGAATGTAGCTAACCAAATATTTTTGGACCTTATTAACTTCCATTGTATTTCTTTCCCCTCCGTACTGTGGAAGTCAAAGGGGCCAAACAACTGTTTGGTTTTCGACATTCTTCAAATTATCTTCTTGTGTTCAGCAGAAGAAACTCATACAGGTTTGGAACAACTTGAAGGCGAGTGAATGATTTGTGTTTACTGTAATAACAAATCCCAATTTTCATTTTTGGTCATTTGTTATTTTTTCTTCTTTGGAGACAGATTATTAAACACTTCATCCATTCTGAAATTCATTTAGCCAACCGGTAGGTGGTTGGAGATATTTGTCCTAAGTGTTTGGCGTCGCCTCGGTTGCACCGCCCTGCACTTGGCTTTCCTCAACCCTCCAGCAAAAGCGCTAGTTATAGTTAACAATAGTCTTCGTCTGACAATCGCAATCAAGATAATGGAACACAGTGTGAGACAAGCCTGTGTGCAAAAAAACAGCCCTACCACGGCCAAAGCCTTTCCCAAATTAAAAGCATTGGCCTTTAATCTGAGAAATATTGGATGGCTTTATAAGAAAGAACATGCATACCTGAAAATGTCAGGTGTGACCTTGCCTGAACTGAAATGCAGTGAAATTTGAACATCTGTGGAATCACAGAAAATAATTTAAACTTCAGTTTCATACCTCAGTCTGTAAAAATGTGTTGACAAATGCACTATAGGGGCAGTCGCAGTCGCTTGTAAGTTTAAAACATAAAATTAATGAAATATATATATATATGTTGTAGGTCTTATTTTTCATGCTTTTTCTTTATTTTGCATATTTTAGATAGATGAGGTGTTAATGTAGTAACTTTGCTTCTGTCTGCCACATATACTTCTGTTGTACACTAATTAGTTTAGTCGTACAACACTGAGAGCAAAGTGCGGAATGAAATCAGCTGTAGTTGTCTAACTGTGAGAATGGAGCTTTAGTGGCAGTCTCAGACAAGTGTGTGTGTGTACGTTTGCAAGAGAAAGGATTTCAGTAGTATTGGTTGAATGCATGGACATATGGAGACTGACTCCTCTTGGGCATCAGCGGGTACCAGGAGCCCCATCATCCTCTCTGTCTGTCTCTCTCCCTCACGCTCTCTCTCTCTCTCCGAGCTGGCACACTGGTAGCTCCTCTCCCTGGGATACTCAAGCCTTTCAAACATGAGTAATTGATGAATTGTATGCAATATGCAAATGTGAATGCATAAATCTCCTGACTGACAGCTTAATTTATGTGAGCCTTTAAGAATGCAGGATTAGATTTTAATTAAATATCTTCAAAGGCACCCTGACTCGGTACATTTTTCTCTTGCCTCAGCTGCCGTCTTTGTTGTTGTTTAAACCGTTTTCCATTATAATTTGGGAAATCTGATTTCGTTTTGCCTTTGTGTCCTCCCGACACCCCCTCCGGCCACGGTCCAACCCTCGGCGCTTTGCGCATTCTCGGGCTAAATTTTATTACTCGTCGGTTGTGAACAAACGGACACGCGAGCCCCGCCCTCTCAGCCGAAAGGGGTGTGGCTTGATTCACCTGCCTCTGGACTTGCACGTGGCCCCGCCCCCGTCTTTTCCGCCACATTGTCTCCGCTAGACGAGCAGGTGTCGGCTGTTCATGAATATTGAATAAGGCCGTTTAAAAGATGACAAGGGCACATTTACGAATAAAAAGTGCTTAGTAACCCAGTTTTCAGCGGTCCCCAGCAGAGCGCGATGCTGTCGCGGGGGATTTGAGCAGAGTGATTGGTTGCGACGAGCACACTGACAGGGTTTTCTTTTCCGCCGTGTGGAACGCGCAGTAACGTGTGAATGACTTTTCACTGCCATCTGTTCCTCCAGCCCGATGGGATACGGGAAAGAGAGGAGAGTGTATGCGCGTGTGTGATTGTATACTCGCTGCTCTTCACTGTCTGTCGTGGCTGTAGGGAACGCACATGGGCATCATGCCTGCAAGTGGGAAAGGGAGATGAAAAATATTCCCATATCAGGGAATTCTCAGGGTGTGAAAAGCTCCATTACAGTCGGATTGACTAAAGCACTGAGCGGTTCACAGGGAGTTGACTTGATCAGTAGACCTGCAGTATGATCCGACAAAGTCAGGACACTCTGAATATGAGTGTTTATAATGTTTTTGCCTTATAAATACGATTCTTTTATAGTAAGAACTCGAGAACATGTATATTGCCACCCTCACTCTAAAAAATTGCTGGGTTGTTTCAACACAAATTTGGGTCAAATATGGACAAACCCAAATGTGAAAAAATACAGTTGAAAGTGAAAGTTGAAGTTGGGTTAAAATTTTAAATCACATTTTTAACCCAACAATTGGGTTTGTCCATATTTGACCCAAAGTTGGGTTAAAACAACCCAGCATTTTTAGTGTACTTTGCATATTTAAAGGTTTTTATTTACTTTTTAGTAAGTATAGTATACTTAAAGATGCATTTATTTATTGTTATCGACAATAAACATTTCTTACATAACTATAGATGGTTACATGATTAAGGTGGAGTGTGGTGGAATAACCACGCGTACGGACGGAGCATGAAAAATGATTTAAAGTGTTTAAATAAAGTGTATTATATATTCTTTTCACTATTACAGAAAACAAATGAAATCAAGGAGAAAACTCCATGAATCATTTTTAAGTTCATGAATGTTTGGGTGAATAAACTCAATTTTTTAAATAACATTTTTAACCCAACATTTGGGTATGTCCATATTTGACCCAAAGTTGGGTTAAAGCAACCCAGCATTTTTAGAGTGCACAGTTCATGGCATTTGCTTGACCTTACGTTATCACTTTACTCAGCATAATCAGTGTAAGACCATGCAACACTCTAAAAATGCTGGGTTGTTTCAACCCAAATTTGGGTCAAATATGGACAAACCCAGACACTGGGTTAAATGTATTCATTACATTTTTAATCCATACACTTTAAAAAATGCTGGGTTGTTTTAACTCAATATTGGGTAAAATATGGACAAACCCAAACGTTGGATTGCAAATGTAATTTAACCCTCTGGGGTTCTTCATTTAACAGTCACACTCAGGACCTTCGGGTCAAAATTGACCCGAAGGGCGGGATTCATATTTAAAAAAGTTTTTACTTTACTTTTTTTTACTAGTTTTTTACTATATTTGTTCTTTTCTTTTTGGTGTTTTGAGAAAGTTTAAAAAATAAAAAAATATATAATTAGTATTAATGCAATAATTATGAAAAAATTTTCCCCATTGAATATAATAGATTTTTTTTAAAAGCTGTATTTCATTTTGGATTCAAGCCTAGGCCTCATAAAAGCAATTTTTGAAATTAGATGGATGCCATCTCGTGGACAAACTGAGCTTTTTAAAAATACTGTATAATAATGTATAATCTGAATTTTTTGGTGTGTTTGTGTATAAAGGTGTGTTTGTGTGTGGATGTGTCTGTTTTGCAGTCTTGATGTTTTATAGATTCACCTCTTCACTGTTGTGTGCTTTTTTTCAAGATCATTGCTGATTTGTAGATTGTACGCACAAAAAAACTCAGTATTTTCACATTTTTGCCAATTTCCCATTCATTTCCAATGCGGGTCATTTTTGACCCAAAGGTCCTGAGTGTGACTATTTTTTTTATGACCACTTAGACTTTTCAAATCCTGTCGCCAATTTTTTGGGTACAGTACCAAGTACCATTAAAGTTTCCGGACCATTCCGATGAAGCTACGATTTTTAACATTTTTTTTCAGAACGCCTCAGAGGGTTAAAATGTTAATGTTAATATTTGACCCAAATTTGGGTTGAAATAACCAAGTTACATATTTCCATAGTAGTTTTTCTAGAACATTGTGTCAAGTACATGACTACCTTTCCAAAAGTGCTCTTGAAAATGAAAGGATGGGTTTTCTATAAGGGAAGCACCTGTCACAAGTGAGGAAAGAACTGCTCGGCCTCTAACAATACCCAGTCAAAGTGGAGCTAAATAAGAAAATGGCTTTAAGAGTCCCGCGGGAGTCAAGTGCCTGTTCACGCACAATCGCCTGACTGCAGACTTCTAACGACTCCAGCATGTTGGCTGGGATCTTGTATTTCGGGCACGCCTCGATTAGGAATGTTTAAAGGAGCGAGTGAGTCAGATGCTCTAAATGAGGAAAGAAAAAACTCTTGTTCTTCAAACACATGTCGACGTCTGAGCTTTAAAGGAAATGGTTTCCCACCTCGCTTTAAGCACGACCGGAAGCGTCTGCTCTTTCTTTTGACCGATGCGCGATTTCAGGTTAGTCAGTGGACCGTCTTCAAAGGCGGGATCTTTTGACATTTAGCTGATTTTTCTTCCTGCACTACATTGACCTCACGGAGTCGTTTGCCTGCCCCGTCATGCTGTTTTCTAATTTGCTTTCCTCAAAGGAAATGGAGTCGTGTTATCGGAACAACTGAGGTAATTGATTGTTTTCCAACGTGGCTTTTGTGTCAGAATGATGTAAAAACCAACTTTAAAGCAAATCCGGGCCTGGCTATTTGTGGCATCTCTCTTTTGGAGCCTGTCTCTAGTGGCCAGTTGATGAATTGCAGTTTAAATCACTTTCGTGTTAGATTCTAGAGCTTGCATCCCCATTGATGTTTGTACAGTTAACTCTCCTCTTATAGACACTACAACAGCTAAAGTGATTCATGTTGATTGCCTCTCTTTTCCAACACGCTCCACTGTTCATAGTTTTTAATTAGATTAGTAATGTGATGGTCCAAAGTGATTCGCATTCGCCACAGACCTTGACAAGCTTGTCAACAGATCAGTGAGTCAAACTAAAATATCTTGGAGCAGGAAAGAGAGGAAGGCCCGTGTGGTGACGTATTGAGGGGTCGTTTGAAGTTTACCATTTAAGATACTGTTTGTTTTACTGCAGTATTGCCTCAAGTCTGAAATGAAACTTAAAAACATGTATAAGTGCTCTAGGTCTTTGAATTTGAAAGTGGTGATCACTGTAAAAAATAAAACGTAAATTTTACGGTAAAAAAACGGCAGCTGTGGTTTCCAAAACTTTACCGTTAAAATACGTAGAACGTTAATGGTTTTACAGGCTTAACTTAAAATTTACAGTAATAAACTGTATTTTATTTTCTGATAAAATGTGGATTTATCAACTTATTAATGTATTAATATCTGTTTTAGACCATTGTAATACACTGACAACAACAATCATCACAGCGGTGAGAGTTACATGAGCAATCACAGCTCATTACAAGTGAATACTTGTATAAATTAATACTTATTTAAATAAGCTGCACAATGTCATTCACACAAACATTAAGCACCATCATGGTAACACGCATTAAATAAAAAAAATGCAATAAACATTAATTTAACAACATTAAACGTAACGTATAACCCTAATGTACATAACTGATTAGAAAAAAACAATAAAATTATGAGGAACCATAGATATTTCAACAAAAATACATAAAATGTGAAGTGTCAGACAGGGAATTGTGGGAATGGGAATTTACGGTTTTTCACTGTAACTTATACAATGATTTGTTCTTTTTCACTTTCAAAAAATGTAAATGGTATTTTACTGTAAAATTATATCACAGTTATTTACCGTGTATAGTACGGAAACTTTCTGTTTACTAATTAACAGTTTTGCACTGTAGCATTTTTACAGTTTATACCGTTAAAATCACGGTTATTTTTTACAGGCCAGGGGTTGAAACTTCATGCCAAATAGCCCAAATATGATCGACAAAAATAAAGCATATTTTGCAAACGGCATTACTTTATAATTCAATAAAGTAACTTGACTTGCACTTCTGTGATCAAAGCTTGCTTTTCCTGCGTAACAAAATACTTTATATATAGAAAGACTTTGCACTCATATTACTTATGAATGGGAGAAAGTGCAATGTGTAATCTGCCAAAATAAGTCCTGCCTTCTGAATGAAAGAGCAAATCTCTGATTCACTGCAGCTGCCGTTCCTCTTTGCTTTGCTATGATCAGTTTAGTGGTGATTCTGCTCTGGTGTGTGTTTGTTAGCGCTGCAGGATTGATAGAATGGCGAAAAAGACTTGCGCTTGATGTTCTTGGACTTGATCCAATGATATGCAGCAGTTGCATTAGCATTTTGCTTTTCTGGCTTATTTTGCTCTGCCAGCACCCTCGCGCAGGGTTCGAACTGTCATGTACCTGTCTCTTTGAAAGGCCCTCTCATAATGAAGTGTGAGAGACAAGTGTGTGTGTTTGTGTTTTGTGTTGAATAATTTGTCAAGCGTGTTGTACGTTAGCGAAGACATGTTTCGAAGACTGTGCTTGTTCATGGATCTATCATGACAGAGGATGATATATAACCATATATTTGTTGGTTTGCGTGTGTGTGTGTAAATTGTAGTAACTTGATTCTGCTTTAAAATAACTCTCCTTTTCATTGTTCTGTCTGAAGAGACTGAATTTCTGAAATCACATTTACAGCATTTAAAGGCTCATTGATATTGGAAGCGTATTGCATTCACTTGAAGAAAAAAATCTACTGTGTTTTTCTGAATTAACGAGTTAATTATCTCAGAATTAGGAAATAATTTTTCATGGAAAAAAACGTTTTGCTCTGTTTTTCTGAATTAATGACTTGATTATCTCAGATTGAAAACTTTTTCCATGAAAAATGATCTCATAATGGTGAATAATTAACTCGTTAATTCAGACGTACACTGAAAAAAAAATGTCGGTCACACTTTTTAGTTTCAAACTATTCACTCTTAGAAGAAAGGGTTCTATATAGAACCTTCAAAGGTTCTATCAGCGCTACGTATTTGGAAACCCTAAAAAGTTCTATACAGAACCCTTTTAAAGGGATAGTTCACTGAAATTAATTTTTGATATGTTTTAACTTACTTTAAGAGCATCCACGATGTTGGTGTCTTTGTTTCCGCAGTATTTAAATTTTGATATTTTTAGGTCAAAGCGTTCTTGTCTGTCAGTCATATAATGGAGGTCTATGGTCACCACCTCAGAGCATGCACAAAGAAGTCCAAATTAAACAGGATTTAATGATTCGTAAATGTAAGTACACATTGATGGCCTAAGACACGAAACGAGCGTTTATCAACGTGTATCAATGCACCGAGCGCAGACAGAAGCGCCCGCGTCCCAGTACTTGGACGTGACTGTGATCACAAGAGGTAAAAACGATACAAATACTGTTCGTTTTCTCACACAAACCGCTCATTTCGTGTCTTAGGCCATCAATGTGTACTTACATTTACGAGTCATTAAATCATGTTTAATTTGGACTTCTCTGTGCATGCTCTTTGAGGTGGTGACCATAGACCTGCATTATATGAGTGACAGACAAGAACGGTTTGACCTAAAAATATCAAAATTGAAACTACTGTGGAAACAGACACCAACATTTTGGATGCCCTTGAGGTAAGCTAAAACATACCTACAATTAATTTCAAAGTGAACTATCCCTTTAAGGGTTCAATAATAAGAACTAGGAAAAAGGTTCTATATGGAACCCTTTGGGCTTATTCGCTTTCATTTGTTTTGTCCTTTTCCGATTAAATATTTCATATTATTGACAAACATCAAGCATCAATGCATGTGAATGATTCACAAAATTCAAGATATGGGAGTTAGAAAATGTATATATTTCTATAATTTTATGTAGTTAATCAATTTCACACGAAGATTCAGTGTATTTGGCATTAGTAAAACCCCTGTTGTCTGTGTTTTCTCTCTTAGTTCTCGGCCTGGTCGTCCCCCAAGCGCTCTCTCTGGTGTGGCGATGCAGGACAGCTCTCGTCTGCTTCCTCACGGTGTTCACGGGCTGCTCTCTCCAGGTCTGTCTCCCCGACAGGTACGACCCCCCCCCCAGCGTGTAAAACACACCACGTATAGGAACGTTTTTATTCCCTTCCTCTGTGTAATCTGGATTTCTTTTTATTTTTATCTGTGCTGTCTCTTTTCCCATCTCTCCTCCTCCCACTCCTCCACCTTCTGCAAATCAGTTGGTATTGATTTCCCCCCTCTGTCCTTCACCGGCCACCACTGCGCCTCAAACAGAGGTTAAACTATTGGATTTCTGTGAGCCTCTTTGCTTTTTTTCCTGCTTTCTCTCTCGTCATCCCTCTTTCATCATTCCTCCTTTTGGAATGTATCGTTTGATCGCTTTTAGACCGAAATCCCAAACCACCCCTCGTGTTTGTTTGCGTATTTTATATTTATCGACTAAACCTAACGCCGTGTTCTCCGTCGTCTTTGCCTTTCAGCTTCAGTCTCTCTAAATTGCTGATGGTAGTGGCAATTTAGCTCTCACAATGGGCAGCGCGCGTATCGACCCGCGCGGCGCCTGAGCAGCCGAGCAGTCCGCTAGCCGGCCGCTGATTGATTTTAGATGACTCTGTCTGTTATTTCCGAGGCGGGGAGGGGAAGGAGCTCTTTAAAATGTGCGTCCACATTTCTCTCATCCCTCTGCTCATCTGGCCGTCCCCAACGCCAACAAACGTCTGACTTTGCAGGATGTGATGTGATTTGAGAGTGACGAGACATTCATATTATGGGGCCTCATTCATGAAATCTGAGCACAATTGGTGTGTGTGTATCAGTCATAAAATCCTCTGAAAAATCATAAAACAAGGTGTTTTTGTTGATTCACAGGTGATTCGTTTATTTATTTAATTTGTTACGTTTAATTTAAATTTAGTTTGAATTTAGCAAAGGTGTCACATTTTGAATAATCATACTTTATCTAACTGAAATTTTTGAATTTTTTTTTTGTAAACCTTCAGAAATCACTCTAATATGACTGATCTTTATGCCCAAGAAACACTTTTTTAGTATTATCAACTGTTGTGCTGCTCAGTATTTTCCTAGAAACCATGATGCAATTTGTTTTCAGGTTTCTTTGATGAATATAAAGTTTAAAACAAACATAATTTAGTTGAAATGGTAATCTTTGGTAACATTACGGTAATACTAATATAGATTATTTTAATGCATCCTTGCTGAATAAAAGTATTAATTACGATTTTTACTAAATATTTTTGAAAGAAGTCAATTGTTTTCACCAAGGCTGGATTTATTTGATCAAGAATACAGTAAAAACAGTAATGTTGTAAAATATTACTGTTTTAAATGACTGTAATTTGTTGTATAAACAGTTGAACTTATTCCCGTGATCAAAGCGTCATTACTCCAGTCTTCAGTGTCACATGATCCTTCAGAAATCACTCTAATATGATGATTTTATGCCCAAGAAACACTTTTTTTAGTATTATCAACTGTTGTGCTGCTCAGTATTTTTCTAGAAACCATGATGCAATTTGTTTCAGGTTTCTTTTATGAATTTAAAGTTTAAAACAAACATAGTTTAGTTGAAATGGTAACATTAGGGTAATGCTATTTTGATGCATCCGTTGCTGAATTAAAAGTATCAATTTCTTCTCCTTTTTTAATCGTTTTAAAGGACTTTTACAGTTTCCATAAAACTGTTTTCTACATTGATAATAATAATAAATGTTCTTGAGCAGCAAATCATCATATTAGAGTAATTTCTGAAGGATCATGTGACACTTATGCTGAAAAAAAATCAGCTTGGGCATCACAGGAATAAAATTACATGTCATTTTTTTTTTAAGAAAAGGTATTTTAAATTGTAAAAATATTATACAATATTTTACTGTATTTTTTATCAAATATATGCAGCCTTGGTGAGCATAAGATCAACTATAAAAAGTCTTAATTGACTAGTGATGTAACTTCAAATATGTATTTCTTTTCAGATGGTATAGTTACTGATATAATTTTACCATTTTAAATGTTAAATTAAATAACATTTTTATTGTAAACTTTTTATTTTATTTTTTTATTTTATTTATTTTTTATTTAAACTTTTATTTTAAAAATATATATATATTTTTTTTAATTTAGTTTTTATTTTAAAATGTGGTTGTGTCTCAAATCCTATGTATATAGTCCCGTGCATAAATACAGGACATGACAGCTTGAGTAGCTGAACTTAACACTGATTATTTACAGCAAACCATCGCTCCTTTCCTCTTGCATTTCTTCATTCTACCGTGCATATTCCAATACGAATAGAAAACACAGTAAAGTTTATTAAGATGTAACGGCCATCTAAAATATCAATTACTGAAAATATGAACTTGTTAAATGGGCCACAGTTATCAAAGACGAGCTACATTTATGATCTTTCACAGCCAATTACTGGATTTGCAACTTTTTAATGAGGTAAAAATTAATGTAATTAGCATTGGTTGTAATATTAATCTAGTATGGATTCTAATTACAGTTGTCCTTATTATAGTTAGTAATTATACAAGTGTGTATTTATAATGAATTAATGACTTTTTTTGCGATAATTTTTTGTTAATATTAACTGTATATATATAATATGTGATATAAATGTTAATAAGATAGCTATTTCATTATGAGATGTCCTTTTTTCAATAAACTAATTTGAATGTGTGACCATACATCAGTTCATCACATTAGTTTTGAGTAATACATTTGAGGCATCGTAACTATCGTCACTTTCTAGCGTGTTCCTCACACATCAGCAGATTCTGATCAGACTTGCCATTTAATTATTAGCAGCAATTTGTGCAGTTATAACGCCATAATTAGGCAGAAGAAAGTGGCGGCGGGGCTGATCTAGCGCTCGGTGGAGGATAGCGATGCTCGTCCTCATCCTCAGAGAGAGAAAAACAGCCAGAGAAAGACGTCTCTGGAGAAATGAAGCGTTTTTCTGTTCTCTCGAAGCCCTCCGCTGTGAAGAAGTGTCTGGATGCGGGAGGGGGGTGCTAGTAAACCAGGTGTTGTTGGGCTTTATTTTTGCGTTTGGTTTCCTGGATTGCTGTTGACAGAAACATTATAAGCCTGTGGCAACGAGAGCTGATATAACATAACTCAAGATATTAGAATAACTCAGACATGAAGGATGCCTTAAACCGTGCAGCTTACTGAGAAGAGGTACTATTACTTTCTAAGCGATCAAACTAGTGATTTTCACCTGGGAGATGGTAAAAATCCTGAAAATCCCATAGATTTACATTGAAAAAGGGACCCAAGCCATATCTGGAATATCAGAATATCACATTAAGAGACTTATTCCAGGTTTAGCATGAGTTTAACCCTGTTAATAAAGTTGATTTTTCACAAAAAAATCTTTTAAAATGAACTCATCTCCTGTTATTTGCTCTTAAAGGAAAGAATTTAAGTTACGGTGAAAGCGCTTAAAATGATTTTTTGATGATTTAAAGAGCTTGTGCTGGTTATAAAATGTATACAAGCACTTACTTTTACTCTACTTGGCTATTATTTGAGCTTTACAGTTACTTAAAATTGAAATAAAATAGAATATAAATTTACTCAAAGGTTAGTAAAACATACAGTTAACATCTTCTGTCAATTTTATTGAAATAGTGACTATTTTAACAGATTCAACAGATTATCTCAATTGTATTTATTATTATTATTATTTTTTTTTCAGAAAATCTTTACAAAAAATCAGTAACACTTTACCTTAAGGTCCTTTTCAATAACATTAGTTACGTATGCATTAGCTAACATGAACTAAAAATGAGCCATATTTTTTACAGCATTAATCTTTGTTCATGTTGGTTAATAAAAATACAAAGTATAACACAAACGTATAGTTTAGTGTTCGTTCATCGTTAACTAATGTTAAAGTCCTCCTGTAGTCAATCATTTTAAATGTTTTTCCATTTTAAATGACTTAAATAGCTTGAATGTAACCCGACACCTTGCTTCATATAGTATGCGATTCTATGAATATGCAAATGAGCCCCGCCTCCACTCACTCACAGCTCGTTGACGATCACACGTTTTGAGACTTTTTTGACGCGATTTAGAGACTGTCTTTGATTCACTGCAGTTTTGAGGAGAAATACTCAGCTATGGTGTAATTAAACTTATTGTAAAGTGTTACCTTATATAGTTGACCGTACGCAGAGGCAGTTTGACTTTCAGCGCCTGTTTTTGGGTTCCAGTCTGGCCCACCGCTGGTAACAGATAACTGATGGGCGGCACTGATACCAAATGTCAGTGAAAGGACACTCTCTCTCAAACTCACACATTCCCACACACACATCCCCGGCCTTCAATCTCATACACACTCTGTAGAAACCTCTTACACAAACCTGTCTACAGACACACACACACGCGCACACACACCGTCTCTCTCTTTCTCTGTGGGTGAAAACAATTGCAGGCCGAGCTGGTGACTTTGATGAATGACATGTCCCTTTGGGAGCAGTTTCTCCATCTGTTTATCCCCCTCCCTAAACTCACACACACACACATGTGCAGAAACACACACGGCACTCAGTGCTGGAGTATTTAAGACTGCCGCTGGCTCCGTCATGCACCTTGTAAGCACTCACGCACACACAAGACATCTTCTTTTTCGAGCACCTAAAGTCTCATTGCCGTAAGTTGTTATGTGGTTGGCTAATTCAAGGAGTTTCTTGAGGAAAAGAAAAAGTAGTCGACTGCTCGGACTAAAGGTCAATCTGAATGTGCAATCTGTTTTTTAACAAACCCATTTTACTTTTTTATAAGGGAAAGTATGTTAAAAGGTATTAATTGAAGCTTTAATTAGATATGGCTTTGTGTCAAGTGGCTCGCCTAAATACAGGTGTAAACGGGGTGTAAACGCTTTGAGCTTGTCCGCTTTCTGCTATTCCAGAGGAATCAGAGAACACATTTTGCTTTTCCTAATGTGGTTTAGACAGTCTCTACTCTCCACCCACTGACAGTTAAACAACATGGGATCATAGCTGTGAACTTTGAAAAGAAAGGAGAGTTCCCAAAATCAAATGCCCACAGAAATAAGGGATTTTTATTTTTTTACACAATTGTTACCCACAAACTTTAAAAATAAAGCAGTAATCATTAAAAGTCATTAATCATTAATAGTGGTGCTTTGGAGGCTGAGTGCTGGAGATGATTCGGAGAGGTCTGTGCATCTTTACCGATTAGGAGCGTGCGCTGACACGGAGTAAAGCCTTGTTTGTATCTTCGACAGCGTTCGCAAAAGCGCGGCAAAATTGACAAGTTTGGTGAGGCAAGACTGGCAAGACCTCGTTTCGCTTGGCTGTGTGCACAGCTTTTTTGTATCCGCGCACAGCACTGCATCCGAGAATGAGCGACTTCAGAGCCGAAAATATGTCCAAGCTTGTATGACTCACACGATCAGAGCGTGAAAAATTACGGATATTTCACAGGAAAATACTAAAAACTGGAAGACAGCGGGAAAATAACTAAAATACGCGAGAAACACCGAAAAAATGGGTAGGATTAGGGGTGGGGTTTAGGGATCAGGGGGCGGAGATGGGTGAGGATTAGGGGTGGGGTTCAGGGATCAGGGGTGGAGATGGGTAGGATTAGGGGTGGGGTTTAGGGATCTGGGGTGGAGATGGGTAGGATTAGGGGTGGGGTTCAGGGATTAGGGGCGGAGATGGGTAGGATTAGGGGTGGGGTTATGGATAGGGGTGGAGATGGGTAGGATTAGGGGTGGGGTTAAGGGATCAGGGGGTGGAGATGGGTAGGATTAGGGGTGGGGTTAGGGATAAGGGGGTGGAGATGGGTAGGATTAGGGGTGGGG
Organism: Hybognathus amarus; assembly: GCA_030378365.1. NCBI lineage: Eukaryota > Metazoa > Chordata > Actinopteri > Cypriniformes > Leuciscidae > Hybognathus > Hybognathus amarus. The sequence continues at coordinate 102,083 of JAQIUQ010001562.1, forward strand.
TTTTATGGATCAGGGGTGGAGATGGGTAGGATTAGGGGTGGGGGTTAGAGATGAGGGGTGAGATGGGTAGGATTGAGGGTGGGGTTATGAGACTCAGGGGGGTGGAGATGGGTAGGATTAGGGGTGGGGGTTATGGATCAGGGGTGGAGAGTGGGTAGGATTAGGGGTGGGGTTATGAGATCAGGGTGAGAGATGGGTAGGATTAGGGGTGGGGTTGAGGGATCAGGGGTGGAGATGGGTAGGATTAGGGGTGGGTTTAGGGATCAGGGGTGGAGATGGGTAGGATTAGGGGTGGGGTTAGGGATCAGGGGGTGGAGATGGGTAGGATTAGGGGTGAGGGTTATGGGATCAGGGGGCGAAGATGGGTAGGATTAGGGGTGGGGTTCAGGGATAAGGGGTGGAGATGGGTAGGGATTAGGGGTGGGGTTAGGGATCAGGGGTGGAGATGGGTAGGATTAGGGGTGAGGGTTATGAGATCAAGGGGTGGGAGATGGGTAGGATTGGGGTGGGGTTATGGGAATCAGGGGTGGAGATGGGTAGGATTAGGGATGGGGTTAGGGACCAGGGGTGGAGATGGGTAGGATTAGGGGTGGTTAGGATGGGGATGGATGGGCAGGATTAGGGGTGGGGTTAGGGATCAGGGGGTGGAGATGGGTAGGATTAGGGGTGGGGTTAGGGATAGGGGGCGGAGATGGGTAGGATTAGGGGTGGGGTTAGGGATAAGGGGTGGAGATGGGTAGGATTAGGGGTGGGGTTCACGGATCAGGGGTGGAGATGGGTCAGGATTAGGGGTGGGGTTAGGGATCAGGGGTGGAGATGGGTAGGATTAGGGGTGGGGTTAGGGATCAGGGGTGGAGATGGGTAGGATTAGGGGTGGGGTTAGGGATCAGGGGTGGAGATGGGTACGGATTAGGGTGGGGTTCAGGGATCAGTGGATGGAGATGGGTAGGATTAGGGGTGTGGTTCAGGGATTCGGGGGTGAGAGATGGGTAGGATTAGGGGTGGGGTTAGGGATGAGGGGGTGGAGATGGGTAGGATTGGGGTGGGGTTATGGACCAGGGGTGGAGATGGGTAGGATTCAGGGGTGGGGTTATGGAACAAGTGGAGTGGAGATGGGTAGGATTAGGGGTGAGGGTTATGAACCAGGGGATGGAGATGGGTAGGATTAGGGTGGGGTTCATGAAGCAAGAGGTGGAGATGGGTAGGATTCAGGGGTGGGGTTAGGGATACAGGGGTGAAGATGGGTCAGGATTAGGAGATGGGGCAAAACATTTTACTTCCGTAATGTGGCATGATTCTGAGTTAAAGGTATTAAGTAGGAAAAATATATATAGGACTGAACTTGATTTCATCAATCCAGAATTCATTTGAAGATGAAAACTGAAATTTTGGCTACATACCGAAAAGTAGTCGACTGGACTGTAAACTGTTCACAGCTCATTTTACTGTAATGTGGCATGTTTCGTAATTTAAAAGCTATTAAAAAGACTTTGATTTTATTCATCAGGAATTAATTTGAAGCTGAAAACTGATAAGTTTTAAATTGTTTACTGCAAATTCAAGCAGTGCCACTCAAATCAATTAAAACAAACAAATATAAAGCATTTGTAAGACGCAATCTACATAAACCAGTCGTGCAGTTTTACTCTGTGATCTCAGCCACTCACTGTGTTGCACTCTGACTGGAGGGGTTAACTCTGTCTGTGTGTGTGTATGTGTGTGTGTAGGAAAAGAGCTAGGATAAATAAAACATGGAGATCTGTTTAGTGACATATGGGCCAGCGCAGCCCGTCTCCTGCATCTGCTAATGAACGCTAAGCCTTTCAAACTGTGTGAGACGAGAGCTTTGTGCTGCCAGGAATATAGATATCAGCGAGAACCACTGTGCGTTTATGTTTGGTTAAACCTGTGATTCATGTGCACGCTTTATAAGTGCGTACAGCAACACCCAACTTCAGTTTGTACTTTTGTTAGGGTTGTAAAACGTTCAGATTCATGTGTTAGCGCCAACTTGAAGTGCACAGTCGTGCAGATTTAACATATGGCAGTCAAATGACAAGTCAGCTGAAAAAAAAATCCACAGTTGAACACAAATTAAGCTAGTCATTTTTTTGTGTCAGGAAAAAAAACTTCTCACAGTCTTAAAGTCATTAGCACGTCTGTGACTGTTTGATATCTGTACAGTCTTGGCAGAACTGTATAAACCCATTTAATCCCACAGAATACATTTGTGACCAAAATTTAGTTAAGGGTATGGAAGTTATTGATGTATATTATGCAGAGTTCACTGTAAGTGAAATACAGACTGTATTGATTTTATATCACAGAAAACAAAAATCCTGTTAAATTTACCAGAAAGATGCTAGAAATGATATGTAATACAATGATGTTCAGGCATTACGGAAGACATTTTGGTAACTATATATGTAATTTTAAATGCATTAATATACTTCTGTTTATTAAGCGGTCACGACCCGGGACTGACAGTTTTTACTGTAAAAAGTAAACTCAAAATGTTTTACTTAGAAAATAAGTTATTGTAAAAGCATATTATTATTGTTCTTCTCTTTTCTTTAGCGTTCATCCTCGTCACGTAGGTAGCAAGGTCCGCTTTTCTGGACAGCTGGTGCCATTTGATGCGATTATCGGCTTGATGGGGGGGCTAAACCGAGTAGGTCAGTTGTGTAGCAAGTGTTCGAGCCACCAGCTTCGGTGTATTATTATTATTTTACATTAATATTGCATTAGTGTTGTCTTGTTGAACGTAATATAGATGTTCACTGTGAATTATAAGTAGGGCCGTCAAACAATTAATCGCATTCAAAATAAAAGTTTGTGTTTACATAATATATGTGGGTGCACTGTGTATAATTATTTTATATAAATACACACACATGTATATTTAAGAAAAAAATATCATTTATATATAAAATATTTATATTTATATATAAATATTTATATCAGTATATAAATGAAAAATATTTCTTAAATATATACAAGCATGTGTGTGTGTATTTATATACATAACATAATTATACACAGTGCACCCACATATATTATGTAAACACAAACTTTTATTTTAGATTGTTTGACAGCCCTAATTATAAGGTAATGCTAATTGGTACTCTACGGTATTCCATGGTACAATAATCATACGTTTTACAGTATTTTATGGTAAAATAACATTTATTTTATGCCTATTAAATGTATTTCTTTTAACTGTTTATGGTGAGGGCATTTAGTTAACTAATTAACATTTACCCTATTTTAAGGTGATGTAGTAAACTCCAGTAAGTACTGAGTGATATTTATGACCCTAATAGAGTTAGGGTTCGGTCTAGGGTTAGTAACTTGTAATCACACATAATTTACTGTTATTGCCATATTAAGTACATATTTTAACGTGTAACTATATACGTCACCTAAAAATAGTGTTACATAACATTATAATTGTAAATATTTTTTTTTTTTTACAAAAAAATGTGGAAGTGTACCCTAAACCACCCTAAACACTCACGATCTTCCTATGAGTCCGCACTTTGGTGACGCAACATCGCTTTGACTGTCGGAAGAAGTCTGCTCACAAACGTGTGCATCGAGAGCACTTAACAGGGCACACGTGAGCACCCTTCTGAAACCTAAAATGACGAATGGGACACTCGTCTCATGGACTTATCGGACATGCGTATGCAGCAGCCATTTAAGTGCTCATGAAGTGTGCCATTTGGGACAGAGCCGTATTAGTATAATAATTAGAAATATTTATTGCGCCACATTCACAGATTTTATAACTAAATTTTTGCAGTCCAATAAAACACACACACATGCCCCCAGGTGCATAGGTGGGTGGCCTTCAATCCCTATTTAATGAAGGCTATGATTTGTTTTTGGATCACACAGTGATCTGACTGTCTTCAAACACACTAGCTGGAGATGTCTCAATTGCTCTTCATTATTGCAGGCAGAGCCTGTGGAAAAAACTAAAACACAAAGACATCATAACTACAAGAGCACACACAGGCTCGGGGACGGAGAGAGGCTTCAAGTGTTTATTTCCATTGCTCTTCTTATAAAGACAAGGCCGGCCTCTCTCCGACGGTTTCCCAGTACTTCTCCAGCACTTCCTGCACACTCAGCTGAAGTGAATGGACGGGAAAGGATGATGTGCTTTTCTCACAGTTTGTCCTCACTTACAGTATCACTACACTGATTTCATCCACATGTAGAGATATGATCTGGGATCACTCCAGAGGTGAGGGAATAAGAGTCAGAGGGGTCGGCTAAGGGGTAATTAAATGTAACAAATTATACAGAAATGTATCTTTTATTGGAAAATGTAAAAAAAAAATCTAACTTTGATAATTGCCTTAAAGAAGTAGTACTTTAAAAAAAATAACTTTTGCTTATAATTTACTCACCCCCATGTCATCCAAGATGTCCATGTCTTTCTTTCTTCAGTCGAAAAGAAATTAAAGGTTTTTGATGAAAACATTCCAGGATTTTTCTCCATATAATGGACTTCAATGGGGTCCAAACGGTTCAAGGTCCAAATGAGAGTTTCAGTGCAGCTTCAAAGGGCTTTAAACGACACCAGACGATGAATAAGGGTCTTATCTAGTGAAATGATCAGTCATTTCAAAAATAAATAAAAAAGTTTAAGTTTTATAAGCTCAAATGCTCGCCTTGCTCTGTTCTGTGATGAGCGTTCGTGACTCTCTTGTTCGAACTCGTTCATCAAAATTAACAAATCTTTTTTCGAGTCATGACTCGAAGAGTCCTAGATAAGATTATTCATCGTCTGGTGTCGTTTAAAGCCCTTTGAAGCTTGCACTGAAACTCTCATTTGGACCTTGAACTGTTTGGTCCCCATTGAAGTCCATTATATGGAGAAAATCCTGGAATGTTTTCATCAAAAACCTTAATTTCTTTTCTAATGAAGAAGAAAGACATGGACATCTTGGATGACATGGGGGTGAGTAAATTATCAGCAAAAGTTTTTTGAAAAAGTGAACTACTCCTTTAAACAAAATGTCAAAGATTTGGAAGTTTCAATATAAATGACTTTACAGTATTAAGAACTACAGCAACGGGCTGTTAAACACACCTGCAAACTTGATTCGGATTTATTGAAGAATTAATTGCTATTGAGACGTCCACCTACAGAACTCAAGTGATTTGATACTCATCTGTCTGTTTGTCAGCCGCTGGCCTCCTTATCACCGCACCGCTCGGCAGCGTTAACTCTATAATTAGCCACTTAATTAGCAAAGGGGATTTGATTGACAGTTTGGAGCCAATGACTCACGTTCAGGACAAACGTCTAAGCGTGTGTGTGTGTGTGTGTGTTCGGGTGTGCTGGCGCCGTCGGCGACACATTAAGACCCACCTTAAGATCAATCCTACACTCATATCCAAAAC